>ML103162.1:2646-25756 GCA_003697995.1 Taxidea taxus jeffersonii
CATATTACCAATGTCTGTATTGATTAGGTCCCTAGCCTTCGGTCCTGTCTCCTGCCCTTTTTTTTGTGGTGAGTTTTTCCGCCTTGTCATTTTGTCCAGATAAGAATCCGCTGTTCTCCTTGTTAAGTGAACTTGGTCTTGGCTGGATTTCTTTGATCTTCTGGGGGAGGGGCCTGTTGTAGTGATTCTCAGGTGTCTTTGCCCCAGGTGGAGTTGCACCGCCCTTACCAGGGGCCGGGCTAAGTAATCCTCTCAGGTTTGCTTTCAGGAGCTTTTGTTCCCTGAAGGCGCTTTCTGTAGAGTTCTGGAGGACGGGAATGACAATGGCGGCCTCCCAATCTCCGGTTCAGAGGAGCCGAGAGCTCGGGGCCCCAGTCTTCAGTGCGCCTTCAGAGAAAAGCGTTTAATCCCTCCTGACTCCCTCGCCCACGTTTGCGCCGGAGAGTGCTCGCGCGCGTCCGCCGCAGACACCGCGCGCCAGCAGATACCGCAGGCCCGCAGACCCCGCGGGCCCGCCGACACTGCGCGCACCCGCAGACCGCGCGCGCCCGCAGACCGCGCTCAGAGAAAATCGTGCGTAAGCAGTCCCATCTCACTGGCTTCTGGGAGTGCTCCGAGCTCACCCAGCCTGTGACCAAGCGTCTCTGTCTCTGGCTGAGTCCCACCTGGAGTCTCTGGACCCCGTAGATCCCTGAGCTCTCCCGGGTCGGAGTCTCCCCGGATCTTGTGGGGACCCCTCGCACAGAGCACCAGTCCGTGTCACAGACCACTAGGAAACCTCGGCTCTGTCTCCGCAGCCGACTTCCCCGCTCTAATACCTGTGAGCTCTGCGACACTCAGACACCCCGATCCTTCTGTGACCCCGTGGGACCTGAGTCCCACGTTGTCCCCGTGAGGTCTTCACCCCAGTTTAGCCTCTGGAGCGATGTCCCTCCGTGGAGCCGACTTTTAAAAGTTCTGATTTTGTGCTCCGCCGCTTGCCGGGAGCCGGCCCCTCCCCCTGGGGTCTATCTTCCCGTCGCGTTGGATTCACTTCTCCGCTGGTCCTACCTTTCAGAAAGTGGTCGATTTTCTGTTCCTAGAATTGTTGTTTTTCTTCTCTTCGATCTCCTGTTGGATTTGTAGGTGTTCGGAATGGTTTGATAGGCTATCTAGCTGATCTCCTGCTGGCTGATGTCGTCTCAGCCTCCTACTTCTCCGCCATCTTGACTCCTCCCCCCGACTCTATGTCTTTTAACATCTGCTAGTTTTACAAACTGGAAATGTGACATTCACCATTAACTTTTCCCTGTCCATTTACACACCAGTGACATGTGTACAATAAAGAACAATGCCCTCTCCTTAGGATGGACAAAATGTTGTCTAACTTTCATAATGACACAAAGTGCATCAGATAATAGTTCTTCTACATCGTGCAGGTGTTTAGCCCTGCATCTGAGCTGCCTATGCTCCTTTTAGTATTGACACTTTCAGCTGGATTGTTCTTCTGACTCTTGTCAGAATGGTCAACCTGCAATGGAAATAAATAAGTTGAATGGCCCTTCCTTCCTTGGGCTCAGCTCTTTCATTTAGAATTCAGATACCAATATTTGTCACTGGTCAGCTGCTCTCTAACAGTCCTGAGTATGGGAATATGGGACATTTTTACTCTTAGAGGCATGTATGTCTAGTGAACATAACAGTGACTTTCTTCTGACAAGAATGGCACCAAAAATTACTTTCCCTTGATTTACCTATGGAAATACTCTCTAACCTTCATCTCATATTACCTGCCATCTTCTGAGTCAACATTTGCTTGAACAAGCCTATGAAGCTGTTAATTATGATTTTAAATGTAGCCACACACTCAAAAAAATTTTTCCACCAACTATTTAGTTTTTATACTATGTTCTCTTTCTGGTCTTTCCTGATGACTGATGTAAACCAATTTTTAAAATTTTTGCTTTAATATGTTGGCAAGGAGAATAATACCTACAAGAAAAAAATGATGTCAGAAATAACTTGGCTACCTCCTTGGACTTCATATAGAATAATTCTAACTCCTCATACCTCTAAAAATAATAATTTTCTCTTTAAATATTCTTTTCTTCCTACCTCCCACCTTCTCTCCCTCCCTCTCTCTTTCTTACTCTTTCCCCCAGCCCTTCCACTCCCTGTCACTCTCCCTCTGTTCCCTCCCTGCTTCCCTCTCTCCCTCCCTCTGTTCCATCCCTTCCTCTCTCCATTTAGTATATGCCATAACCTTCACTGTCAAGGAAGTTTCAAATGTTGCCTCTAAGGAAATAACTTTACATCCTTGTTCCAGTCAATCAAACTCTAGAACTCTAATCAGGAGCACAAAATATCATTTCCCAGAATGATGAAAATAGTGTTTTCTTCTCTCACTACTTTTTTTTTTTTAAAGATTCTATTTATTTATTTGACAGACAGAGATGACAAGTAGGCAGAGAGGCAGGCAGGGGACGAGGTTGGGGGGAGCAGGTTCCCTGCTGAGCAGAGAGCTGGATGCAGGGCTTGATCCCAAGACCCTGAGATCATGATCATGACCTGAACTGAAGGCAGAGGCCTTAACCAACTGAGCCACCTGGGCGCCCCTCTCACTACTCTTAAACATATCTCTCAGGTCATTCGTAATGGTCCATTGGACTCAGGTTCATATGCATTGTTGATGCAAGGAGTTTTCAGTTTCAGTTAAGATGGAGTATGTGTGCCCAGCTCATCTTGCTGACTGATTATTATTAAAAATCATGGAAAAAAATAGAGCATCCACCAAAGAACTCTGAGCAATAGAAGAACAGGCACGTAGAGTAGGGAAATCAAAACTCAAAAAATGGCCATATGGTCATCAATTCTGTTTGTGCTTTTACTCTTTGTTGTTGTTGTTTTGTTTTGCTCTCTATTTTTGTTCAGTGATTTTATTTTTAAATTACTTTTCTTTCTTCCTTTTTTTCTTCCCCCTCCCCCTGAATCTCCTTAGACTCCTATAGCTCTAAGAATTGCAAATGTATATAGACAAAGATGTTCTAAGAAAAAAGCACTTTCTGTTGATACAGGATGAGATGGTCCTGTGGAGAACAGCAGAATGACACTCTTTTTGACTCTTCTACTATGGTACAAGGAAAACCCTAGTGAAAATGTGAATCCTATGGTGGTGGCTAAAAAGGCAGCAAGGGTGGGAGATGGTGGTGGCAGCAGAGGCAGCTCCTCCTCCTTTTATCTTTCTGTTTTACACCAACACAGACCCAGTAGATATGGCCATGTGGATAAAATGGGGATACTAAATCCTCATGGTCTTTACCAGAGCAGTAGGAAAGGTGCCACTCAGACTCAGGAGTAGAGAGATTACAGAGAAGGGGGGCAAAAGAATCTATACATGAAATGTGGGGCTCTTCTCTGAACTGCCCATGTATGCAACTGATTAGAATCAACAACACAAAAGTTTTGGAGACTGAGTAAATGGGTGGATCAATGCCAGGCATACCAGAATTGCATAACCAGAGTCTTTGAAAACTAAACAGTCATTGAAAATTAAACTGTCATTGAAGCCACAATTCAAAAAAAGTGAGTCAGGACTTGTGGTTTGAATCAAATCAATTTGATTGATTGCTTTATAAAAGTTCTCTAAGAGATTTTTATAGGGCCCAAAGTCTTATAACAACATCTATCATAATCATGCACTATAAACACAGTCCTCAAATGAATGGAAATGTGGATTTGTCAGTGAAATAGAATTTTAAAAAATTTTTAGAAATGAAAAACGAAATATAAATTTTAAAATACCGTTGAAAGGACAGAGAAATAGAGTAGAGATGGCATAGAAAGGACCAGTGGAATTAAGGATAGATGTGTAGAAATCACAGCTAAACAACAGAAGGAGAAAAAATTAAACAAAATAAACGGAACTTCACAGACCTGTATAATAGTATCACAAGGTTTTATATTTGTGTCACTGCAGACTCAATGGAAGTGGTAGATATGAATTAACAGTGGCCAAAAACTTCCCAAATTTATTGAAGCCAATAAATTTATAGACCTCGTAAAGTCAGCAAACTCCAATCAGGATAAACTTCAAGTATACCATGACCAAAGACATGATAATAGAGCTCCTGAAAATCAAAGATAAAGAAAAACTATTAAAAGCAGACAGAGAGGGGCATCTGGGTGTCTCACTCGGTTAAGCCTCCGCCTTCAGCTCAGGTCATGATCTGGGAGTCCTGGGATCAAGCACTGCATGAGGCTCCCTGCTCAGTGTGTAGTCTGCTTCTCCCTCTACCTCTGCCCATCCCCCATGCTTGTATGTACTCTCTCCCCCCCCTCAAATAAATAAATAAAATCTTAAAAAAGCAGACAAGGAAAACATCACATCATACATAGAAGACAATGATTCATATAGCTCAGATTTCTAATCAGAATCAATGGAGGCCACAAGAGAGTCAAACTGCATTTCTCAGTGTGCTGAGAGGAAAAACAAATGTCAATCTAGAATTCTCTTTTTAGAAAAACTATCTTTCAGGAATGAAAGTGAAATATATTCTCAGCTGAAGGAAGATTAAGACAATTTGTCAACCATAGACATGCTTTAAAAGTAGACAAAAGGAGCTTATTCAGACATGAAAAATATTATAAAAGAGGGAAATCTGGAACCTTAGGGATGGAATAATAGCAACAAAAATGGCAAGTATCTGGGTAAAGATAATAGACTACATTTGCCTCTTACAATTTTAAAAATGCCAATGGCTCTTGAAAACAAAATTATTACATTGTCTGTTCTTTTTCCCCCAAAGTATATAGATGTAATATGTACAACAACTCTAACAAAACATAGGGATCCCTATGGTTGCAAGTTTTCTATATTTTACTTGGAGTGACTTTTCAAGGAACTAGCTTTTAATTTTATTGCCTAGTTTGAAAACTTGTTCTTAGATGTGAAGATTGAATATAGTTAAGATGCCAATTTTTCCCAAACCGATCTTTAGACTTAATGGAATCTCCATCAAAACTCAGAAGGTATTTTGTAAATATAAACAACCTGATTCTAAAATGTATTTGAAAAAAGTGAATTAGAAGAGCCAAAACAATATTGAGAAATAAAAACAAAGGTAAAAGACTCACACTTCTTGATTTTAAGATTTAGAAAAAAGCTTCCCTTATCAAGTATGCATGGTATTGGTGAAAAGAAAAACACATGGGGGCACCTGGGTGGCTCAGTGGGTTAAGCCTCTGCCTTCGGCTCAGGTCATGATCTTGGGGTCCTGATCGAGCCCCTGCATCAGACTCTGCTCAACAGGGAGCCTGCTTCCTCCTCTCTCTCTGCCAGCCTCTCTGCCTACTTGTGATCTCTGTCAAATGATTAAATAAAATCTTAAAAAAAAAAAAAAAAAAAAATTTAAAAAAAAAAAAAAAAAAATTTTGAAAAGAAAACAAAAAATCTTGGTGACCTCAAGTTAGGCAAGTGTTCTTATTTATGACAATAAAATAATACTTAATAAAAATGATAAATTGAACTTCATCAAAATTAAAAGCTTTTGCTCTGTATGAAACAGTTACAAATATGAAAAGGTAAGCCAGAGACTTCAAAAAAATGTTTTAAATAATATACCAACAACAAAAAAAGAACTTTCCAGTTCTTTTGTAAAAAGTATTGTAAAAAGAACTTTCCAGTCTCAACAGTGAGAAAACAGACCAAATGAATGGGCAATATCTGTGAATAGATACTTCACTGAAGAAGATATATTCATAGCAACTGTACACATGAGAAGATGCTCAATATCAATTAGTCATTAAGGAAACAAATTAAATCCGGAGTGATATACTAATGCACACCTATTAGAAAGCTTAAAATTAAATTATTTTTTAAAGATTTACTTATTTTAGAGGGAGAGTGTGCGTGGGTGGGAGAGCAGAGTAGAGGCAGAGGGAAAGGAAGAGAAGCAGACTCCCCATTGAGCACAGAGCCCAGTGCTAGACTGAATCTTATGACCCTCAGATCATGACTTTAGCTGAAACCAAGAATCAGAAGCTTAACTGACTGAGCCGCCCAGGTGGCCCTAAAATGAAATTTAAAAACAGAACAGTGATAGTACCAAGGATATGGAATGATTGAAATTTTCATCTGTTGATGGTAAGAATGCAAAATGTTGCAGGGACTTTAGAAGAGAGCATGACTGTTTCTGATTAAGAAGCTTCTACTGACCCTTAACCACCTGCAACCTCATTTCTAGGTATTTACCCTCTAGAAATGGCTTTATAGTTGGACAAAAATATGTACATGAATAGCTACAGCAGCACTATCCATAGTCCCCCCAAATCTGGAAATGACCTAAATGTTTTACAGCATTTGAATATATAAATTGTGGTATGATGAAATGTGATTCAACAGCCAAAAAAAAAGGAGGGGTGGGGAGGGGACAAACTAATGATAAATAGCATCACTGGATTTCAGACGCATTATGCTAAATGAAAGCCATCAGTTTGGAATCTTACAGGATATTTGATTCTACTAAATATATCACATTCTGGAAAAGACAAAAATTACAGGAATGGAGGATAGATAACTGGTTTGTTTTACGAGTTGTAGGCATGTTTTTCTACCACTGAGTAGCACAGAAATTCTGGGAGTATGGAGTTATTCTGTATCCTGTTGCAGTGATGCTTAAACAAATTTATACATATGTTAAAATATGTACAATTATATTGAGAAATTGATTCTTACCATATGTAAGTTTAAATATATATTACTTTTCAAGTAAGACTGTATATAAATGAACATGCAGTTTTTAAATCACTAGTGCAACTCGAAAAAATTTCCCCAATGATTCACTTATTTATTAATTCATGCCTCCATTCAACAAATGTTTCCAAACTTTGTCACAAATAAAATTACTTTAAAGCTTCTAGTTTCTCCTTCCTTCTTTCTCTTCCTTAAGGATGCGTGGGGATTGAAACAGAAATTCTGCCTGTAAATAAAGAGAAGTTTTGCTTAAAGTTAAGTCTACTATTTTCTACCAATGAGTTGAAGGAGAAAAACCAAAGGGACATTTGGTTATTTTATTTCTCATTCTCTCTCTCTTTGTCTCTGTCCCTGTCTCTCCTGCCTCTTCCTTCCCTCCACCTTTACCAGTGAGGTCCAAATGCTTCCTGACTTTGAGAAGATCTACATACTGAACACAGGCATTGTAGCCAGAAGCACTTGAAACAAATATTTTTTTTCTTCTAGTTTGTGTCATTTATTTCTAAAATCATTATGGTATGATGCTAAGGTTTCATTTGGAGGTGGGAGAGAGCTTTTTTCCAGACTTGTTTACTGGACTATAGCACTAGATTCTGTAGCTAATGTCATTTAAAATGAATAAAGAATACTCTGCTATTATTCCCTATACACATATTATCCTAGAGTATTCTTCAAGGTGGCAAGGTGGAATAATTGAGATGCCAAAGAAAAATGAAAATTTCTTGGGTCTTCTGAATAAATAGCATTTAAGCACATTTTCTTCCTATTTATGAATATTTATATTTTCCCAATATTAAATGTAGTTCCAGACACAAAGTATCCTGAGATACAAATTGCCTTTGTCATTAAGGATTTAATTTATTTATTAGTAAGAGTGTAATGACATAAAAAATATAAATTTAATAAATAAATTATGCGAGTCTCAAGTTGGAGTGTAGAAGCAGGTAGTCCAATGGCAGAATGGGGAAACAGCTCCATGAATTTCTTCATGGCACCAGGATTTTTCCACCATGCCTGGATTCTGTTTCCAGTATAAACTTATAGTTTAAGATGGCTGATCCAGGGGCACCTGAGTGGCTCAGTAGGTTAAGCCTCTGCCTTCGGCTTAGGTCATGATCTCAGGGTCCTGGGATCGAGCCCAGCATTGGGTTCTCTGCTCAGCGGGGAGCATGCTTCCCCTTCTCTCTCTGCCTGCTTGCTGCTCTGCCTGCTTGTGATCTCTCAGTCAAATAAATAAATACAATTTTTTTTAAAAAAGATGGCTGATCCAAATCTAGACATCACGTTCACGGTCCAACCAAGAGGAAAGAAGGAAATAATAAAGGGCCATGGTGAGGAATAACTGTATGTTAAATTCAAGTTACAAATATCTGCAACTGAACGTTTTTGCTTGAATCTTCCTCATTGGAGGTTACTTATATAATAACATCTAGCTGAAAAAGAGTCAGTGAAAAGTCATGTCCATTTTGGGCAGCTCTACTTCTTGTAAAAACACATTATGTTACAATGGAAAGGGGAGACCAAATGTTGAGATGGGTTGAGATTCTCTGCCATACTTGTCATTTACATTTTGTTGCCTGTGGTTTCTGTTTCAAAATCAGTCATTTATTTTAGAGGTAGTAGAATTACTCTTCTTGGCAAATTATCTGCATAATAATTATGTATTTTGATATTTTTTTGATGGTATTCACTGATTTTTTTGTGGGGAAAAGGTAATTTTCTGAAAATGGAGTATGGAAATATTTAGTCATATGCTTTTATTTTCTCTTCTATTTAATAAACACAAACACACATACACCCAAATTATGAACCCTTTTTATGGGAATTTATATCAATAACATAATATGATATAACAATAAAATATTCCTACAGATACACTAATGGCGGAATCATAGTGGTATCTTTGCTAGTTCCAAGAGCAAAAGGAATTTTATATATTAGAAAAGCTTAGAAGTATTCTTCTTCACTTTATATATTTGTCAAGAAGAAAATCTTTTATTTTCAACCTAACTTCACTGCTCAAAAGATGAAAACATCCAAAATCAGTGATATAACTCAACTAAGAAGACTGAAAAGATCAGATTTCCAGAAAAGATCGTGTTTCAGAATCGCCATTTAGACTAAGAAAGACCCAGATATTCATAGCTACATATTCCCAAATTGTAGTGGATGTTCATTTAAGTGGCAGTAATAAATACTTTACAGGGAAAATTTTATGTAAAAAATGGCATTATGCCTGGTAAAACTATATTAAACTAAGAACTCTAAATATATTGGTTTCTCTTTAGCTACTGAATTATAAACTGATTAGGTAAGGGGACTCTTTCTTCACCTCTCTCTAAACTTTGACTTTTCAATTGGAGATAATACATATTCAGTCATTCGTAAATCCATTCTACAAATATTTATTGAGTACCACTTATGTGTTAGGAGGTGTGCTAGGCATTTTAAATGATTTTTCTTAAGGAGAATGGTGAGAAATCATGAATACTCTAATAAGAATGGTAACACTCAGGTTTTAGTCTTGATTAGGTCATGTCTTAACTCTATGATTTCAAAATATCTGTTTATCTTCCCTGCTGCAGTAGAAGGGCATCCAGGAGGACATGCTAGGTTCATTTTAATGCTAAAATTCTATTGTTAGAGGAACATTTATTCCATAATTAAATGACCATGTGCTTCTTGGGCCAATACTTTAATTTGTTCATTTCTTACTAAATTATGCAAATTTCCCTAAGACTAGTGTTTCTTAGAGTCATGATCCTTTCAGAAGCATGCATTCATTTAACTCACACAATACATGTTTTTCACAAGAAATAGAGCACAGGTATCTTCCCTCCATAATTTCAAGTTGATTCAGTATGAGAGACTAATATTTTCCCAAACCTTCTGCTACTCTGTCTTATGATAGCCAAATATTTGATACCGAAAAAGAAGAGTTTCCTCCTGAGGTTACATTATTTATGCTTTCACTCATTTATGTAGGAAGCAATAATCCTCACTGTGAATCTAAATCTCTTGTCATCACCAGGGCTCTCTTGGTAATCACTTCTGTGTACTTAAAAACTATGCAAAGTGGCCTTGCTAATAAATATCATGTACATCTATATTTTTCATTTTCTTTAGACAATTGATTTATGTTGACTAAATTGTAAATCTTTTGCAGATGTAACTACTTTTAGACCAAGGCTATGTGACATATTTACTGCCCCAATAAAGCCCTGTTTTTTTCCTTCTGGCCTGGGGCCTGAGAAGGCAGGGTAAAAGCCATGCTTGCTAGTCAGCATGTGGTTTGCATAAGATTCTTCAAGGAAGAAGTCCATTCTAGCATATTGGTGTTCTAGGAGAGAGGAGAATCGTGTCTCTTTTTGCATGTCAACAGATCATGTCAAGTAAGACAAAAGTGTTTCTAAAGGTCACCTGGAAGAGAGTGCTGTCGAAATCGGAAAGATTCTCTAGTATCCTAAGTTCAGACTGTAGTATGAAACTTGCTGTGGTTCAGAACATAAACACCAGACATCAGATGTTAGAGAAACATAATATTGAAAGGAAAATGAATATGATACAAGTTGGTCATGGTGGTCCACAGGGTATCCTAATAAGCCAAAGCCATAATTATGAGCTTGCGAGCATCAGAACTCAGAAGTTGGTTTTAGGAGGAAAATGAACAGTCAATTGAAGTGTCCATTGGACACCTAGAACCCAAGGTGGGCATCAGTCATAGCTCTCAGAGATCTGCACAAATAAGGAAGTTACAGAATGATCAGAAAGTAAGACAAGTCAGTCATTAAATTCATGATGAGGAGGAGTTGTGATAAGAACTGTTTTTCAGTTATATTTTATATGATTAAGGAAATGATGCCTGACATAGAAAGGATTCAGAATATTTGATAATATTTCAATTGCCTTCCCAAACCTTATTTTACTAAGTCTTTACCTCTGCCACCCTCCATTCATAAGTTCAGTCACTGGGACACAGACTTCCAGAATTCCAATTCTGTATCCTCAGTGATTTGGACTAGAATTAGGTACATAATCCAAGCTGGCACAGTCAGAATTCTCTTATCAGTAATTTGGCATTTGGAACTTGGTGAGATTTTTTTTTTCTCTGTTCAAGTGGCTGGATATTTAATATGGGAGCTAGGGGACTGTGTATCCATAAATTCTGTAATATGAAATAAAGCAAATAATTTTCAGTCTGAACAGGAAAGACCAAAACAGTCATTTAGGAAAGAAGGAGTGATAATAGAGAGTGATTCCTAAGGACATAGGAATCCCTGATTCTGGCTTACTTTTTGACACACAAAGTCTGGATTCCTGTGGAATCCCAACCAAAATCTTTTGACTACAGAAAATGATTATGTGATGAGAGAAAAAGAGAAATACTAAAAGACTAGGATCTATCTTGATTCATCAGTTTTGTCAGCTGGAGTTAAAGTTGAGCATGCAGTATAACCAAGAAGATAACGGGGTATATCTAGGATCTACATTTTAATTGGTTATAAATAATAATGGCTCAAGGCATATGTGTTCATGGGCCACCTAATTCTGGATCAGGAATTTAATTTAAAAAAACTTGAGTGTCTAAATATTTTTCTATCTTCAGAACTAAAATAGAAACTAAGACTCCTTAAAAGGACACAGTTCAACAAAGCAATGAGGGATGTTTATAAAACCATCTATTAAAAAGAATGGTATGGATTTTGTATACATAACTGTAATTTTTTGAATCAATCCATATGTCAAGTTAGAGGTAATTGACGGTTGATGACTTTATATAATTTGCTGAGTTCCTATAACTTACCAGACAAAGATCTCATTCATTTGATAATGATGTTATCTATTATCCTGCTTATCCATATGAAATTAAGGCTCAAGATAGTGAATCATCTTTTCATGGTCAGGATGTTTATGACTTGATAGTCCTCTGTGACTACACATTCCATATATAACCTCTTCCCTACACTTTACCATTTACTTGCTGCTATTTATTGAATATCTTCTATATGTAGCAAATATTTTGTATATAATCTTTGTAATCTTTGTAATCATCCTAAGGCCAAGGAGGCTTGTGTTGAATGTGACAGCTAGGTTTTAGAATCCAAAGTGGCTCTGAAGTCTACCACATTAGATTACTTTGGGTTTTCAGAAGTAAGCATATTTGCATATCTGGCTCTTCCCTAGTTACTAGAAGGAGAAAACCTATTTTCAAAAAACTTGACATATATTCAGGGAGACTTCGATACTAGGGAACCAACTACAATACAATTACAGTCTTTAAAATTGGAATGAACTTTATTCACTTTTCTTTTTGACCTTAAAATGGAATGGAAGATTTGGATATTTTAGGTATTTTTGTTGATAGCTTTCTTTTGCAGTTATTCAGGAGTGGAGGTTCTGGGCAGATATTAAGTTGCTAGGATTTTTTTTTTTTTTAACAAAGAACAAAAAAGTTTATTTTCTCACAAGTGTTGGCAGGGCTTCTTCCTTCAGAGGGTTTTTGCCTAACTTCTGGTGGTTTGCTGGTATATTTGGCCTGAAAGCATTACTCCTTTCTCTGCCTTAGTCTTGAGATAGTATTTTGCCCTCCGTGTTTGACTATGTATACATCTTTATATGTTTTACAAGGATACTAGACATTTTTTGTTGTTGTTGTTAGAATCCATTCTCATGACCTCATCTTAGTGTAACTAGTTATATCTGCAATAACCCTATTTCCAAATAAGGTCATAGTCTGAGTTACCGGGAGTTAGGTCTCTATGGGAGACACATTCAATCCATTATAGGGTGTTTTTGTAGATGGAGAGTCTCTAACCCCTGCTCTTTACTTGCAGCTTACTTCATATTTGAAGTTGCTGTATAGGCTTACAAAGACTATGAAGAGGAGAGAACACCATCAACATCCCTCTTTTCTTTGTCCATTTCCCTTCCATCTGTATTCTGTTTATCTCTCCTTGCTTGCCTCCAAGTCTCTGCTATCTCTTACCACGGCATTTCTGTAATGAGTTAGCTTTTGCTGGTCTGTTTATACTCAGGAGGTTTTGCTGACTACATCACTTCCATCTGTTCTGGATGATTAAATTTTTTCTTATATTCTGACCAGGCCATAAATCCAGCATTATTTTTAAGCAATTGCAAAATTGTTCTGTTCACATCTTTTGTCAAAGAATAAACCAATCAGCAAATCAGTAAATTTTACTGAGAAGAGAGTCTGTCTCATAAATTTCTTCTACAAACATCATAAACAGTCATGCTAAGGGAGAGCCAATTTTAATTCATTATTTTTATTCTATGGCACTCTTTTTGAAAAAAAGATATTTAAAGCTCTGTTTTAGCTGACTTCCACGTTTAATATAGAAGTGTTTGGAATTGCTGACTCAACCCAGAGCCTATTAATGTCTTCATTGTTTCTTTCCTTTACGAATACCATTAATCATGAAACATTTAGATTTGTTTTTCTTACAAGCTGGAAGGCTTAAAACCACTTGCCATATACATAAAACCAAATAGGTATTAGAAATCGGTAATAAGAGGGAGATTCAGGAAATTCATTTCAGTTTAGAGGCAAAGTAATGCTCCACTTCCTATCACATTTCCCAACCTCCCCTTGTTTATTCTAGCACCTGATTTCTTTCTTTCTTTTTTTTTTTTTTTTTAAGATTTTATGTATTTATTTGACAGAGATTACAAGTAGGCAAAGAGGCGGGAAGAGAGAGGAGGAAGCAGGCTCCTTGCTGAGCAGAGAGCCCGATGTGGGGCTCAATCCCAGGTCCCCGGGATCATGACCTGAGCCGAAGGGAGAGGCTCCAACCCACTAAGCCACCCAAGTGCCCCTGCACCTGATTTCTTGAATTCCTTAATACTTTGGGTTTTGTGCAGTTCCCTGTGATCTAGAGATCAACAGCATTTATTTATCCTTGAACTTTTTTTTTTTTTTAGATTTTATTTATTTATTTGTCAGAGAGCACAGGCAGACAGAGTGGCAGGCAGAGGCAGAGGGAGAAGCAGGCTCCCTGCTGAGCAAGGAGCCCGATATGGGACTCGATCCCAGGACGCCGGGATCATGACCTGAGCCGAAGGCAGCTGCTTAACCAACTGAGCCACCTAGGCATCCCTATTTATCCTTGAACTTTTGACCATGTCGTTGTCTAAAGTCATATCCACTTTCTGCTAGAACTATAACTAGCAGTTAGCCCAACACATCATACTTGTTTATTGATCAACCAGGTGTTGCATAGTTTTTGTAAAGAAGACAATTGCATACGTTTAGAATTATAAAAAGGAAATTAAAAATGAAGGTAATCAGAAATTACAGAAAATTCTCTTTCCAGCCATATGTGATAATTAAGAATACATTAGTTCAGAAACTCTATTATTGCTTAAATGGAGCAAATATATTTCATTTTTATACCTCCATAGAAATTTTAATGGGCATTTTATCTGTTAAGTTTCAGTTACTAGGAGAGAAATGTCCTTAATCTTCTCTTCTCTGAAACAAATGATATCTCAGTTTACTTTGGTCATCTGAGAAGTAAAAATAATTTACCTGAAATTACATTTATAACTTTTCAGTAAATGTTCAAAATTGAATCTATGAATATATTTCAAATCCCTTCACATTGTCATTGTGCATGTTCATTATTATTTGGGTTAAAATGTGGCAGGAGGATGGAAGAGAAGAAATACCCTATTTACTCAGAAATGGCCTCTCTGACTTTTTGAATCTGTTAGAAATTTTTCTAGATAATCAGGGTTCCTTTTGCCCTATGTCTCTGAGTTAAAATTGAAATGCATTCAAAACAAAGAGTTAAGGTCCCTAAGTGTCATGACCCATAGACTTTATATCATTGATACTATTGACAGCATCTGTGAATTTTTAAATATGTATTATTAACAGTGTAAATTGAGGCAAATTTGGGAAAATCCTCGATTTTTTTTGATACCGGAAATAATGTACTTTAAACTGAGGACTTCCTACATTATAAATAATATCATTTGTTTTTGGGGGGGGGAAAGTAGTTGATAGGGATCAAAAGTCTTGGTTTTCAGGCACTTTTTTTTTTTTTTTTATAGAGGGTTTTTTTTTTTTTTTTTTTTTTTTTTTTTTTTTTTTTTTTTTTTTTTTAATGTTTATTTATTTATTTGACAGGCAGGGATGACTAGTAGAGAGGCACGCAGAGAGAGAGAAGCAGGCTCCCCACTGAGCAGAGAGCCCAATGCAGGGCTCAATCCCAGGACCCCAAGATCATGACCTGAGCCCAAGGCAGAGGCTCAACTGACTGAGCCACCCAGATGCCCCTTTAGGTATTTCTGTGTTATACAGATGAGAAAGTATAAGTTCACAGAAACCAAACAAGTTTTAAGACCAGGGGACACCTGGGTGGCTCAGTGGGTTAAAGCCTCTGTCTTCAGCTCAGGTCGTGATCTCAGGGTTCTGGAATGAAGGCCCACATCGGTCTCTCTGCTTGGTGGGGAGCCTGCTTCCCTTCCTCTCTCTCTGACTGCCTTTCTGCCTACTTGTGATCTCTGTCTGTCAAATAAATAAATAAAATCTTAAAGTTTTAAGACCATAAATGAAGTTGATGACAGGACAATTACCAAAAACTGAGGTTTCTGTACTCTAGTCAGTTTCTTATCCAACATGATCATAGATGTATTTGGTCATTCCAAAAAAGAAATAAACAAATAAAAATAAAAAGTTCATTTAATAGGATAAAAATAAATAACTTGTTAGATCAAGGCAGCCCCTCAAATTGAAGGGATTCATATTACAAGATTATAAATTCTAAGTTTGTGTTATGTAAATGAGGAAGCTAATGGCTATAGAGGCAATTCAGCCATGGTCACTATAGGAAGATAATGACTAATCTAGAGATAGAAACAGGTTATTTAGCTTCTGACATGTCATCTCATAAGAAACTAGACAGCATCCCTTCTATGAACAAAAGCAAAAGATGATGTTATGGATATAAATAAATCAGTTTTAATCTACAAAATCCCGAATGGTCTGGAAACTGGTCTCTTGTTTGTGTTTGTTTAAGGGTTTTTTTTTTTTGTTGTTGTTGTTGTTGTTTGTTTTGCCATTAGCTTAGCTTATGCTTATTTAAGATTTATATTATCCTATAAAACAAAGGAAAGGGGGTAAGATTAGTAAATTAGTACTTATCGAGTATCTTCCATATGCTAGGAATTATACTGGGTATTTTTGTCTACGATTTCCATTGAGTCCTCACAGAAACACTGAATGCAGTTGCATTAGTCCCAATTAAGAAGAACAACTAATTTTTTTTTTAAGAGATTTATTTATTTATTTGAGAGAGAGAAAGAGAACACATGGCAGTGGGGAGGGGCAGATGAGGAAGGAAAGAGAATCCCAAGCAGACTCAGGGCTGAGTACAGAGCCCCATGCAAGTCTTGATTCCACAACCCTGAGATCATGACCCAAGCTGAAACCAAGAGTCAGATGCCTAACTGCCAGCACCACCTAGGCACCCCAAGAAGAATAGCTGTTGAAGTTATGACTTGTATAGGCCAATTCTAGAGAAGTTGTAATTCCAAAAGAATAGCTAGTCTGATGATTGAAAAGTGACTTTAGAAAAATCAAGAACCTTTACCTACATTCATAAGAATTTGGGAAATCTTCTTTTATGTACTTACCCTGTAGACACTTTGATAAATCCATTTGTGATTCTATGGTTTGATTCTAGTTAAACTTCAGAATAAGTTTTGAAGATTTCTTATATTGCTGAATTATAACAGGCTATAAATATTAAAATAATCAGTTCTAAATGCAGTTTCACAAACAAGAAATTTAAGGAAAAAATCTGTAAATACTTAAACTTGAAAGATGTCTTTTCCCTGATAATGGAACACTATGTGAGTTTTTACCTACTCCATAGTTCAAGTTCATGTTGGCAGATGTTATATAAAACCTTTTAGGGAATGATTACCCTAATGATTTAATTTCTCAGTAAGGCTCCAAATGCTTGTCTGTAACTATAGTCATGTTCAAAAAAAATGTATCTTATTTCTTTTTTTGAAATATTTAATTATTTATTTGAGAGAGAGGGAAAGAGGGAGAGAGATAGCTTGAGTGGGCAGAAGGGCACAGGAAGAAGAAGCAGACCCCACTAAGCAGGAAGCCACATGTTGGGCTCAATCCCAGGACCCCAGGATCATGACCTGAACCAAAAGCAGATGCTTAACAGACTGAATCACCCAGGTGCCCCCAAATGTATTTTATTTCTGTAAAACAGGACAAAGGGACAAATCTTTCATGCTATATTAAGTATAGTAACTGTACATGTTGATCTTTCTTGATAAACATTGGGGATGATGAATTTATTCAGGCTTTTTACAAATTTCATGAGAGTGGTGTATGCCCTACCCTATGATAAACAATACTGATAAAAGGGTGAATAAAGCATAGATCCTTTGTTTAGAGAAGTTGCAAATTACTGAGATTAGGTACACTCTGAAGATGTGATTTATGACACACTGAGATAAGACATAGGTAAAAACTATATAATCAGAGGAGGACATAATATTTATAACAGAATGGTCATAGCAATACAATATATTGTAACATTTATTGAACTTATACTACATGTGGATGTTTTAAATGCTTTACATGTCTTAATTTACTTATTCCAAATTAAATTCCTGTGTTGGGTACTTTATATAGATAATTTTTTTAATCCACAAATATTTACCACACTGTGTAATAATTAACCACTTTTTACATATGGAGACAACAAGAACTAGATGGGGTTTTGTTGTCCAGGTTCAAAGACTGTGTGTGCAGTGAAACTGGCTAATTTGAAGGAGGTTTAATAAAGGAGCTATATGTATCTAGAAAAACATCAAAGGATATTGCTGTACTATGATGTTACCTAGAGTAGGGGACAGGGAATTTTTACCACCTACTTGTATAAAGGGGAATGGAAGGAATGAGTTAAAGTAACCTGTACAGGTAGCTTGGCAGAGAGAAGTACCTGCTAGGAGCTGTGACCTTTGGTAGAGAATCACTGCTGAACCACAAAATCCAGGAAGAAAGAAACCAGGGACATAAATACCCCAACATCTCTTTTCCCTTGCCTAACCTCTGCTGGTGCCTCCACTAGCCAAAGGTAAAAGGATATGTATGTAGTCCTAAGAAGGTAGAGACTGGTTGGGAGTAAATGTGAGGCAGAGTATTTGGTATCTACCCATCAGAGTAGAGAAGAGCACACATTCAGAGGAAGGTGAAGTATTTGATCTGAGGGTCAAGCTGCAGAGATAGGGCTGATACAGAACTCTATTGTCCATCACACTTCCACACTCTTTTCTAACACCTTCCTATTCATTGTATAGCTTGGCAATTTTTTTTTCCAAAGTAAGGTACATGAATGTTATATGGGACAAATACAATGAAATGTGAGTACGGAAAGTTGGTTCAGGGTAAGACTGGGACATTTTATCAGAAAAGCACAACACTTTCACTTATTTTTCAAAGTATGTTGAGTATCCATTGTGTGTCTGGCATTGCTTTAGGCACTAACAGTAACAAAAGATAATTTATTGCTTCAAAGAGCTCTGAGTTCAGATGTAGAGGACAAGTAAATCAATGATTATAACACACACGATAAATATATTTTAAAAGTATGAGAATCTGAGATGCTTGGGTGGCTCAGTTGGTTGGGCGGCTGCCTTCGGCTTGGGTCATGATCCTGGCATCCTGGGATCGAGCCCTGTATTGGGCTCCTTGCTCGGTGGGGAGCCTGCTTCTCCCTCTGCCTCTGCCTGCCACTCAGTCTGTCTGTGCTCACTCTCTCTGACAAATAAATAAATTTTAAAAAATGTTTAAAAGTATGAGAATCTATAGGAAGAGAAGGACTTAATATTTTATAAATATTATTCTATTTAATCATCACCATTGCCCTGAGAAATGCTATTTTTCTAAAATTTTATTTTTTAAAGTACTATTTTTACTGACATTGACCAATGAATTAAATGAAACATAGAGAAGTTAAGTAACTTACCTAAAATCTGACAGCCAGTAAGTGTCCCCATCTTATCTAAATCCAAAGTCTATGTTCAATTTCCATTATAAAAATATCTTCATATGTGTTAGGCAACAAAGGTAGATGATCTCACAATACTCAGAAAGCTGATACATAGTTGTGGATAGAGACAACGTCATAATTTTTAAACATATCATAATGTTTTTCTCATGATGTAGTTGGCTATGTTCTAATCCTGTTGTCACTTAACTGACATTTTCTAGAAATGAAGGGGAAAAAAAAAAGAGTATGATATTCAGTCTAATTCAAGTTATACTAAAGATATATGTGCACATGTTCCATTCTGCTCATATAGTTTCATAGCCCACTGCTTTTCTGCTACATGTAGTCCTCATATCAGGAGTTATTTATGTTCCTGGCACATCATATATTATAAACTATGACCATATAATGTGCATAATCCTCCCCTCTTGACTCTGTAAACTTTGATCTTTCATCCACTACCCTTCACTTTTGTTAAACAGAATAGTGAATGTAGTTCTTCTTAAGGATAATTTTCTGCTGTGATATATGAATAACTATTTCATAGCTAGTATTATGGGAAATAGTAAACCCACATTATGGAATAGAATAAATAGTGCTTGGAAATTTATTAGTCCTTGGTGTGTCTCTCCACTTCATCATGAGATCATATTCATGTCATTTAGTCATTGAAACATTTAAAAATATAACAATAGGGAGCTGCTATCATGTGATTAAGAAAGACTCTGACAGAACACATTTGTTTTAATCCTACTTGGCTTCTGTTTTAATCTTAAAAAGTATAAGTAACTGCAGTAGAAATATATTAGACATTGGAAGAATTAAAGAAATAAACTGAGGAGAGGAAAATGGAAGCTGAGTAGGAGGATCCTAGGCTTGTTTCATCCCACGAACACAAGTAGATAACTATCAGTTCATCCTAAATGCATGAGAAATCAACCTGAAGACTGAGAGAACAAACTCCACAACTAAGGGAGAGAAGAGACTACAATGAAGAAGGTAGGAAGTATGGAGTTGTGGTTTAGGGGAGGAACAGATCATGGATGCTATGGAGGGGAGGAAGCTATGGTCACAGAGAAGGGAGAGAGGGAGAGAGAGAAAGAAAGAGAGGAGCACACAAGGGAATGTGAAAGGAGAGCATTTTCCCAAAGCCATTGGTTTGGAAAAGGAAAGGGACTCAATTGCATGAGTTCTTGCAACCAGCTGCCTTTAACGACTGGAGTTTTAAAGATCAGCAGGCTTGGCTGGGATAGAGGTCAGAGGTCACTGCCCTAGTCCTGGAGAGAAAGCAGGCAAATAACTTGGGAGCAGACAGCATGGAAGCAGTGATCAGAAGAACACCTGAGGCACACAGTGGGGAGATTATTTGCTCTTCTTGGAGTGCTTACCTGAAAGGGAACATTCATGGGAACATCAAAGGAGCGGGCTGGTACCATTTTCCCTCACCCTCAACCCTCAGCATAAACACAGAGCTACCTGAGGGAAACAGCTCAGGTTGGACACTGGCTGCTTACACCAAGCCCCAATCCCTATTCTCTGGAGGGATTGCTCTCTCAGTCAAGCTTGCCTCAGTCCTAACACAGTGGGCCCCTCTCCCAGAAAACTAGCACAAGCCCCTGCCCATACCACATCTTCTGATCAGAGAGTTTTGCAGTTCTGGTGGAGTGAGTCTCAGGTCTCATTTCACAAACAGGTTGGAACACATGCCTTAGAACTTGCCACATCCAGCTACCCACAGCAGGTAAGGAGAGCCTCCAGAGACAACAGGCCTGAAAATAGAGCAGCCAAAACACAGCAGCAGAGTACATGCAGCACACACTAGAGATGCTCCCTGAAATGCCAGGCCCTGGGCACTACATGGTTTCTTCTGTGTAAGGCCATTAATTGAAGGAACAGTAGACATAACTAGCTTACAGAAGAAGGCAGAGACTTAAGGAATTTATCCCAAATGAAAGAACAAAATAAGATCACAGACAGAGATCCAAGTGAAACATATATAAGTAACATGACTGATAGAGAATTTAGAGCAACAACCACAAGGGTACCCTCTGGACTTGAGAATAGACTACATCAGGGACACCCTTACCACAGAGATAAAAGAGTTAAAAAAAATCAATAAGAAATGAAGAATGCAATAAGTGAGGCTGCAAACAGGTTTGATGCGATAAACAGGCTGGAATAAATAGAGGAATGAATTAGTGACCTAGAAGATAAAATAATGGAAAATAATGAAGCTGAACAAAAGAGAGAAAGAAGAATTTGCAAAACAAGAATAGACTTAGGGAAACTCAATGACTCTGTCAAATGTAATAACATTCATATTATAGAGGTCCCAGTAAAAGAAGAGAGAAAGATGGGCAGATAATTTATTTCAAGAAATAATAGAAGACTTCCCTAATCTGAGGAAGAAAGCAGACATCCACTTCCAGGAGGCACAGAGAACCCTCCTCCCCACAGTCAAAGTCAACAAAAGCAGGCCAACACCAACACATATTGTAGTTAAATTTGCAAAATGTACTGATAAAGAAAAAAAAATATTTTTCTTTAGAGAAAAAAGAGAAAGCAGCAAGACAAAAGAAGTCCTTGACTTGCAAAGGAAACCCCATAATTCCAGCTGGAGATTTCTCAACAGAAACTTGGCAACCAGAAGAGAATGGCACGATACATTCACAATGCTGAATGGGAAAAATCTGCAGCCAAGAATCCTCTACCCAGCAAGGCTATCGTTCAGAATAGGAGAGATAGTCTCCCAGACAAACAGAAACTAAGGAGTTTGTGACCAGTACATCAGCTCTGCAAGAAATATTAAAGAGGACTCTTTGAATGCAAAGGAGAGAACAAAAGTTATAAAGACAAGAAAGGATCAGAGAAAATCTCCAGAAACAATGACAAAACAAATAATAAAACGGGAATAAATATATATCTACAATAATGATTCTGAACGTAAATGGACTAAATCCTCTAATCAAAAGAACACAGGATACCAAAATGGATAAAAAAACAAAAGCAGGGATGCCTGGGTGGCTCAGTTGGTTAGGCGGCTGCCTTCAGCTCAGGTCATGATCCCAGCATCCTGGGATCGAGTCCCACATCGGGCTCCTTGCTCGGCGGGGAGCCTGCTTCTCCCTCTGCCTCTGCCTGCCTCTGCCTGCCTCTCTGTCTGCCTGTGCTCGCTCTCTCTCTCTCTAACAAATAAATAAATAAAATCTTTAAAAAACAAAAACAAAACACATTTCTGTGCTGCCTACAAGAGACCTCATTTTAGACCTACAAACTCATACAGAGTGAAAGTGAGGGAGTGGAAATACATTATCAAGCAAATTGATGTCAAAAGAGAGCCAGAGTAGCAATAACTATATTAGACAAATTAGACTTTTCTGTTCTTACATTGTTTTTAATCCTGCTTTGATAACAGGATAGTACTGGCCTCCTAAAATAATTTTGAATGTGTTTCCTCTATTCTGTTATTTGTAAGATTTGATAAATATTATCATTAATTGTTTTTTAAATGTTAGAATTCAATGAAACCATGCAGTCTTAGGCTTTTCTGAGATTTTCAATTCCTAATTCAATGTTCATTCTTATTATTGGTCTAAGATGCAGGATTCATGATTCAGTCTTGGTAACTTGAGTAATTTTAGGACTTATCTGTTCTTTTTCTAATTTATCTGATTTGTCAGTATATAATTGTTTATAGTAATCTGTTACCGTACTATGTGTTTGTGTGGTTATCTAATGTATCGTTTCCTCTTACATTTCTCACTTTGGCTTTTGAGTCTTCTGTCTTCTTTTTCTTAGTTAATGTAGTTAAAGCATTGCCAATGTTGTTTGTTTCATTATTTTTTTTTACTTATTTTTTGAAAAATTGGTCATCACTTTCAAAGTTATGTTATTGTTTATTCTGGTCTCTATTTTATTTCTGATTTTTCTTTATTTCCTTCCTTTACTAAATTTCAGTTAAGTTTCTTCTTTTTCTGGTTCCTTGTATAATGTTAAGTTGTGTATTTGAACTTTTTTTCCCTCAATACAAATATTTGTAATATAAATTTCACTCTAACATTTGATTTTACTGTATCCCATAGTTTGTATTCTCTTTTTCTTTTTTTTTTTAACTATTCACTTAGTTTGCTTTATTTTATTTTTTTTTTACTTTATTTAAGCTTTATTTAAACATATGATGTAATCCCACCACCCTCACCCAACCCCTCTTCCCCCCACCCCCCTCAGTTTGTTTTATTACATTAAGAGTCTCTTTTGGTTTTTCTCCCTCCCGATCCCATCTTCTTTCATTTTTACTTTTCCTACCACCTTAACTCCCACCCCCGTTGCATCTCCA
>ML103163.1:0-24437 GCA_003697995.1 Taxidea taxus jeffersonii
TTGTAATCTGTACTTTAAATAGCATGGATTTTTATATTGATGATTATTTCATTAAAGGATTTATTGTAAAGAGTTATCTTACGCATTTACGAAATGAAATGCGGCCAGCTTCTCTGTCACTGAATTCAGCCGCTCACAGTATCGCTGGGTAATGAACTGGGGTGGTAAATGTGCTTTTCCCATGGGAAGCAAATGCACTTACAGCCCAACTGGCTTCTAAGTCTTTATGATCTAAAAGCAACAAAAAGAGAACAGAGATACTGGAACAGAGGTTACAGCTGGGAAGTCTCTTTGTGGGGATCCCCATGTATCCTTTTGTAATGGCTTATGCCTCAAATGTATTCCACCTCCATGTCCTTTACATTTTTTTTAAAGATTTATTTATTTGACAGACAGAGATCACAAGCAGGCAGAGAGAGAGGGAAGCAGGCTCCCTGCTGAGGAGAGAGCCCGATGCGGGGCTTGATCCCAGGACCCTGGGATCATGACCTGAGCCGAAGGCAGAGGCTTTACCCCACTGAGCCACCCAGGCGCCCCTGTCCTTTTCATTTTCTGATGCAAATTCCACCCAGAGCCTCAACACCAAACTGTATTCTCCCAGCCTTTCCAATCAACGACAGATAACAGATCAAGCAGTAACAATTCATCTGACAGTTTTGGGATGAACATGTGAGACACAGTCAGATACAGACTGCTCCGACATCACCGCATTGACATCCCTGCAATTCTAACCATAAAATCTTCCTTTTGTGTGTTAGGTAGGCAGTTAGGATTTAAGTCTCTGGCCCACAGCTTTATTTGTGATTTCTTTCTTTCTACACAGAAGACTGACTTGATTAGTAAGACTCGGGCAAACACAATATAATTTACTGTTATCATATAATGCACACTTACAAGAGAATATAAATTACTGAATCTTTTGTAGACTGTTATATTTTCCATTTCCTTAAATTCAATTATCCTCAGCTAGTCAGATTTATCCTGATTATACCCTGGTAAAACCATCTGCACTCCTGACTGTCCACATACCTCCCGGAATTTTCACTCTGGGTCCCAAAGAAAGATAACATTCATTTTAGTCTCTGCCATGAAAGCATCTTAAATTTGTATAAATATAGACTGAGTAAAGAGCTTGTCACTTCTCTATAAGGGTAAGTTTAATCTTTTTTTTTTTTCATTATGAGAGTTCTCACAGGGACTATCAGAGAGGGCTGATGTGTGGGAATTAGTCGGCTGCTGTCTTTATTATGGGGGATTGGTAGCAGGGTATCCTCATAACCAAAACAATATTAAGAAATGAACAACTCAGAGGGCGCCACATACATATCAGAATTGGCTTACTCTGTGAGAAGAAACTTATGGTAAATTATAAATTGGATCTAAGATAAGATTCAAATAATATGAAAGGTGCTAAGGATAATACTTGCCAAGGAGGGGTTTGGGCATGGTGCTGTTAGGCACTATCACACCCCTGGGCTGTGGAGCTGAAGAAATTGGCCTCAAACTACAACACACTCAAGGCATTCTCAGGAGCTAAGCCCTCTAATGCCATTGGAGTAACTCCAAGAAAGAAAACCCCATGAAAAGGGACCTTCTCTGTCTTGTTCACTGCCAGAATGCATCAGCAAACCTGCCTTTTTAAAGAACAAGTTTCCAAATACTAAATGATTACTTCTGATTAGTCTATGTATAGATACAGGTGTGCATCCCCCAAATGGTCTCCTACCACCCTACCCCTTTCCTAGGGGGGATGCTTCAGTGGGGGAGCATCACCTGGCAGAGAAGAGCACCTCTCCCATTACTAGTATCAGTTATGATTAGTATTTAAGTGATACCGGCTCTGAGCATTCTAGAAATGCCCCCCTCATCCACTGTTCTGGCTATCTCCAGTGTGCAGAGCAAGGTCTGCCACATAGCGGCTACTCAAAAGGTTTTTCTGAGTAAATTGATGAACCAATGACCTGTTTATTTTCCTTATCTCATACCTTATACATTTTCCCAGAAACATTACCTATTACTAGTTCAACCCAATACATACCAAATATCTGCTTTGGTAGTATCCACATTTCTAATGCCATTCATCATGGCAAACCCTGACTGAGAACCTACCATGTGGTAGAATTTCTTCTGGGCCCCAAAGAGACACCCCCCTCTCCCCCAGGAGCCTGAGTTGGAGAAGTGTTTGGATTTTTTTCCCAAAATCACAGATCCCATAAATAATTCACAAATAGGAAAGAAAAGGAAATGCCAAGAGATTAAATGACTCACATGTGTGCTACTATTCTTCAGGCTTAGCTTGACTTCTTTTTGGCTTTGGTCATAGGGTCTGAAAGTTATTTTTATGAGCAGCTAAAGACATAAAAATAGGCACAACCATATGACAGGTTGCATAAGCTTGAGGGGACCTCTAAACAGACATAAAATCCAAACCCCAGATATTTTATACTCATTGCCTACCTACTATGTGCCAAACCCTGTGCCAAGACATATACACACAGCCTTTCATTTAGTATCCAGAACCATTCTATGAGCAAATAATAGTCTCTATCCCATTTTAGAGATGACATAACTAAGTTGTGAAGGGGTTAAGTAACCTGTCCAGAGGTACACAACTGACCATTGGCAAGGACTTTCACAGCCTCTAGAGTTCAGGTAGTAAGCACTACACCATCTGCCTTATACAGATGTAAATATAGCATGCTTAACATCTCTAAGATTACAAATTTTATGCTAGAATATGCAATATTTTAACTAGAACAGTCTTTGTACTTTTTTGTCTGCTTGAATTTTTCTTCCCATTTCATGAATTAATGTAAGTTGTTATGACAACACTCATCGGCCTTTTCCTTCCTCTCTGCGTTTATCATACTCTTCTCTCGGACTCCCTCATTCAATCTGGCGTAACTCCTGATAGTGAATGAATCCCAGATGGGCAAGGGTCTGGCTGGCCACATTTCAAGTGAGCATGATTTACCTGCTAAAGCTCTTCATCCACTCAGCACCTTCCCAGCACCTTCCCTGTTCTCCTGGTACCCTTGACTACCAGTCTGTCACAGGTCTTCTAGGTGTCCATTTACTGACCCTGCCAGTGAAGCTTGACTCATATCTATTCTTTCTACACATCTAAAAATGACCTATTCCTCAACTTTCCTGAAAGATATAGATTTGTCTCTCTTCTTTGACTCTGAACTTTCACAGACAACACTTCAGAGAGGATCGAGGTATTTTCAATTTCCTGGTTTTCCAATATCCAAAATACCTCAAGACTTTGCCACACTCCACGATAAGCCAGCATGGGATTATGTACCACATATCATCATGTCCTTCAGAGTGCCCAGCCCAGCATTTTGTACCTGGTAAGGACATTAATAAGAGGACAAATAAATGAGTGGATGGTTGGCCGGTGGATGAAAAGACTATAGAAGAGATGGCATACACCTTACACCAGTGAGAATGGCCAAAATTAACAAGACACTAAACAACATGTGTTGGAGAGGTTGTGGAGAAAGGGGAACCCTCCTACACTGTTGGTGGGAATGCAAGTTGGTGCAGCCACTTTGGAAAACAGTGTGGAGATTCCTTAAGAAATTAAAAATAGAGCTTCCTTATGACCCTGCAATTGCACTACTGAGTATTTACCCCAAAGATACAGATTTAGTGAAAAGAAGGGTCACCTGTACCCCATTGTTCATAGCATCAATGGCCATGGTCGCCAAACTGTGAAAAGAACCAAGATGACCTTCAATGGACAAATGGATAAGGAAGATGTGGTCCATATACACTATGGAGTATTATGCCTCCTTCAGAAAGGATGAATACCCAACTTTTGTATCGACATGGACGGGACTAGAAGAGATTATACTGAGTGAAATAAGTCAAGCAGAGAGAGTCAATTATCATATGGTTTCACTTGTTTGTAGAGTATAAGGACATGGGGAGATGGAGAGGAGAAGGGAGTTGGGGAAAATTGGAGGAGGAGACAAACTATGAGAGACTGTGGACTCTGAGAAACAGTCTGAGGGCTTTGAAGGGGCGGGGGCTGGGAAGTTGGGTGGAGGGCATGTATTGCATGGAGCACTGGGTTTGGTGCATAAACAATGAATTCTGGTACACTGAAAAGAAATTTAAAAAGAAGAGCTGGTATAGGGCAGAGGGGAAACAATCTAATTTAAGAGGCACCGCTTGCATTTCTTTCCTTCTGTATAGAGTGCCTAAGGAATATTTGCCCATTAAGATTACCTGCGTTACTTATTTGGTTTACAATATTGTTAATATGTTAGTTTCAATATATGAGACACCTACTATGTAGCAAACATTAACAAATACTTTTATAATTTTTAATTAAGTAGTCCCCAAAATATGGAAGGTAAATAAGTGTTAGTATCTCCCCTTTTTACAGTTTGGTAAAGGCAAGTTGGGCAAATTCGGAGAGGTTAGGTAACTATGGATGCTCTCTTAGGGAACAAGAGAGATGGCTTTGATCCAATGTCACTTTAATTTCAAATCAGAGACTTCACTTTTTCCACTATACCACACTGCCTCCTTGAGAGAGTCTCATAAAAACATTCCTCCTGCAGGTGTTTTCAGGAGATAGGGAGCTAGCATATTGTCTTTCACCTACCACCACAGATTTGTTGACAAAAGCATCAAGTTATCTCCAGGCAGAAAGAATGACTTCTATAAACAGAATTCAGGGTAGGTACATTTTGATGTGAGAAAGGGGTGTTTCAGAAGATTTAAATAGGTATCTTCTCAGATTAACAGGGAAATGAGTATATAGTTCAAGGCCCTAAATGACCAAAAAGTAAGGTAATGATACCTAATGGCCAGAACAGACAGAACCAGAAGCCAAAAGAAGGAACTAGTAGAATAAGATGGGGAAGCATGGGTGCCAAAAACAGGCTTTCCTACTTCACAAGGGAGAAGGATCAATTTCCCAGTTTTCCCCTTTCCCCATCTCTGGCTCTGATTATAGGGATGGTACTATTATTGCAAAAAGACCAACAAAGTGTGAGAAGATAAGAGAAGTAGGATAGATTCTACTCTGAAATACCAGCTTCTACCTAATGATGGGTGAAGACATCTTAAATTCATGTCAAGCCAGAGATGCACTTTGAAAAACTAAAAGCATGCCCAGCTTGATAAAGGGATAGGGGATAAGGAATGCAAGCATCCTTAGGCATCAAAAAGCAAGATGGCTTGGTGGTCATTGGTACTTTCAGATTGGAATTCATTGATAGGAAAAAAAAAAACTGAAATGGAAATAGCAGTGAGGTGCAAAAGTAGGCACTAAGCTAAGGGAAATATTCTTATTTCAGATCCCAAAATCACCATAATGAGCCATCTATGCATGACTTGGTAAGTCTTTAGCTGAAGTACTTATTGAAAAAGGTTCTCAGCCTCTCTCCCTCTGCTTACAGAATACATCTTTAAGGCAGAACATTTCCACCTTAGGTGGGTAGAGAACCTTGAGAACTTAAATGTGCAGCCTTCTTGGATATGAACTTAGGAATGTGCCCAACATCGCTTTCAGGGAGTGGCCTTCCTATTATTGTAAAAATCTTGTTTTGAACTGCTTTTTTCGAACTACGCAATCTATATTAATAAAAGTCCTATATATGATGACAGAAGTTAGCTAGACTTAGTATGGTGACCATTTCAGAATACATACAAATATCAAATGATTATGTTGTACCAAAAATGTCCTTTTAACTATAGGCATAGCTACCCACCCTGACCAGATACAGCAAAAGCTATGAATCCAGCCTGATGCCCTCAGATTCCTTTGACCTTTTCTGTGTGTCTTTTTAGTGGTTTTGTTGTGCTGTTGCTTTCTGTGGCCTTATCAATGGCATTTTCTTTGGGGGACCCCCCTCAGGCTGTTGAGATACACACAAAGGGATCTGGACATGCCTGGGAGTTTGCATTCTCCCAAGGGTAGTCCTAACTCAGTGACAGACGGTGTGGGATAATCAGAGTCCAGCTTTCTTGTCTCTGGTCAAGGGAGCCCTACCTTCCATAAACTTGACCTGAAATCACACCTTAGTCTCCTCTTCTCTTAGATTGCTTTTCCCCACACTTCCTTCCAGCTTCTTGTGGGAGCACTTCCTTAATAAATTACTTGCTCATGAATTCTCATCTCAGAGTTAGCCTCTAGGAAACCTGACCTAAGACACTAGCCAAATAAAGTCTCACTTGCATGTTTTGGGTAAGACTGCAAAGAAGGCCATCACAGGCATAAGAAAAGCCCCCAGCATGTTCTTGGGAAATGGTTCAAGAGCACCTGAGTCTCAGTCAGTGCTTCTCTCCCCAGCACAAGTCCATGTCACTTACACATAGTGGTCTGGATCTTTTGTGTGTCTTTCTTGGCATCTAGCTATCCCATTCCCCTCACTACAGACAACCTTCCCTGACTTCAGGCAGCCATGTTGAAGGACACTCAAGTTAGAAGCAGAAGACTGGTTACCTAGGTGTACCCTTTCAGGTGAGGTACACACAAACACACACACACAAGCAAACACACACATCCTGTTAAAGTGTAAGGTGTACATGTGAATGAAGCTGAGGGGGAACAGAAAAAAAGCCATTTATGAAATACAGATAAAAGATTTATTTATTTATTTTAGAGAGAGAGAACAAGCGAGAGTGGGGGGAGCAGTGGGAGAGAATCTTCAAGCAGACTCCCTGTTGAACGTGGAGCCTGCCTCAGGGCTGGATCCCATGACCCAGGAGGGCACAACCTGAGCTAAAACCAAGAGCTGGACCCTCAACCAAATGAGCCACCCAGGCACCCCTACTGCAAATATTTTTAACTTGAAAGTATGCTAATAATTATATATACCAAAAATTTGTATGTGCAAAGGACTCTGTAGGCATGCCAACTTAAAACTTTTAGTTGCCTTTCACACAGGTGTAGCTACTTTATATTTTAGGATGAATCACTAAGAAATAATCCATCTTGCCCTAGAAAGGTATGTGTGTGGCAGTGGAGAGAACAAGAGGCAAAATGAATTGTGGCCTTTTCTTTCCATCTTACTACAGCATGAGTGAATATTTATGTTTCTTGAACCTGCCTTAAACTTTGCAGTACAGATAATCACTGAGACCACTCAGACCCTGTCCCCCAATCCTTCCCCTTTCTCTTCTTTCAGAAGATATAACATACCTACCATTAATCACATGAACTCTATGGCCATGGTTCTGAACATTTTAGCCCACAGTAACCCCACAACCCAATATACCAACACACAGGCTCGTACATACTAAACACAAACACAAAACAAACATTTTGTGAAATATTTATTCGTCTTACCTGTGATGCACTCTATCCATTTTCAAATGTTTTCTGTTATAAATGAATCTATTTCATTTTTAAATGCCAGCAGCAACCAACTAAAAATTGATTTCAGAGCTCATTAGTGGGTTACAACCAGTGCCTTGGGACATTAAGGACTTGCATCCAAATGCTAATATTACTAGAAGAGTTGCCCTGCAAGTTATTATCACCCACTAACACCTTGTTGTGCATTAGCTCATTATTCATTTAACAGATGTGTTTTGAGCACCTGATTCATTCAGGGCATTGTTCTGGAAGCCAGGAAGGGTACAAGGGAATAAGCCACCCTCACCTTTAAAAGCCGACTATCAGGGTCCTTAGTTGCAAGCAATAGGAGTCTATTCTGGCTGATACACATTATATATATATAATATATATATAATATATATATATATACACACACACATATGTATATATATATGAATTATATTCTATTGTATCAGCCTATATATAATGATAGGAACCATTATATATAGAATATAGTTATAACTATAAAGAGTTTTATGGTTAGATAGATAGCTAGATAGATACAGATAGATAGGTATAGATAGATAGCTGTCTTTCCCAGGTCTATCAAAAGAGACGGAAAATCAGGTAGAGAGTTGCATGGCCAAAGCCACAGTCATAGGCACATTCTCGAAGTGGTCCACAACTGCCCCTGCCAGCATTTCAAGCTTCACTGTAGAGAGCCAGTACTCTTTGCCAGCCCAGGTCCCACTATCATTGTTGTCCTGCGAGAGAGTCCAGGTGTTGAATGGTGGCTCTTCCTGGTCCTAGGTGGAGTCTCTTATCCCTGTTTTTCTGAAACACCAGCTCTTGAATTAAAGTCTGCAATGATTATACCTGTTTGAACTTGGACCATGTACCTTTGCATGGTGACCAAGAGCTTGGAGTCTGGAATCAGATTCCTAGAGTTCAAATCTTGGCTCTTGCAATTACTTGCTGTGTGACCACAAGCAATTTACTTTTTCTCTGTGTGCTTTAGTTTCCTGAACTGCATCAATTTGATCATAGGGCCTACTTCACAAGATTATTGAGGATTGAATGAGTTACCATGTGTCAAGTGCTTAGAAGTGATGATGTCTATTACTACGAGCAATTAGAGAAGAAAATTCTGGACCTTTCAGATTTTATTATGGGAGACAGTCTCAGTACCCAATCAAGACTCAAAAGATGGGGAAATTTCCAAACCACATGATGGTAGGCATAAAAGAATGACCAATGTCTATATAATAGACCAATAGACTGGTTTAAAAAATGAGTCAAGTGATGCTCTTGTGAGTCAGGGCTCTGAGGGACTGAAACTCAGAATGGGATGAAGAGCAAGGACTATGAAAAGGTCTGCAATTTTGGGGGCTCTGGACTGGAGAAGCCCAACTGCCAGCAATCTTGAAAAGAAAGACTCTAGGGGAAAGAAAAAGTGGAGACAGAAGGAGAGATAAACACCAAAGACTTCCTCACTTGACAATTTTGTCATGAGCTACCCCCTATTATTTTTCATCTGAGATAATATGACATTCTGGAGTAGCAGTCTTCAAATATTTTTGGTCACACATCTCCTAAAAGAATTTTCCCAACTATCTGTGCCCCACAGATTTTTAACATCTAGAATCTTTATCATAAAATTAAATAGTTAAGAAGTTTGTGATTTCTGGCATATAATATTCATGCTTTAAATTTATTTTCCTCAAAATCTTAAAGTCTTGGATTTAGCTTTTTTAATTTATAGAAATTGTCATTAGGGGGGAAATGACAAAGTTCTCAGTTTCAAATCAGTTGGGGAAAACAGATTTAATTTTTGTCAGAAAAAAAAAATCTGGCATGGTATTTGAATAGAAATGCATGTATTAATCTGTGTTCCTTGTTAACCATATGACTTCTGAATCTCAATCCTGAAAAAGATAATGGAAACAAGGATCCTTAAGTTTGGAACCTGATGAAATAATGTGATTCTACCTTAAGACTTATCTAATAGAAGCCCTTCTTTTCCTCTCTCTCTCTCTCTCTCTCTCTCTCTCTCTCACACACACACACACACACACACACACACACACACAAAATGCTCCCTATGAGTTGTGAAGTCTCCAATTGTTCCCTTTGGCAGCTTGGTAGTTAATCCTGACAATCCATCACAACCAAATTTAGGGTGAGTGAAGTGAAAGGAAGGAAACTGTAAAAGGGGAGATGGGAAGAGAGAACCTGTAGACCACAGATACATTCTTGGGTAGCCCATTTAAGAAAGAATACTTTTAGAAGCTAAAGAATGAAAGTTTATTCCTTAAACAGTAACAGCTTACATATTCACTGGAAAATGTTCATGTACCTCCTGGAGTATGTGTGTCCTGGTTTATTTTTTTATAAAGATTTCATTTTTTTTATTTATTTGAAAGAGAGAGAATGAGAGAGAGAGAGAGAGAGCACATGGGAAGAGGAGGGTCAGAGCGAGAAGCAGATTCCCAGCTGAGCAAGGAGCCTGATGCAGGACTCGATCCTGAGACTCAAGGATAATGACCTGAGCCAAAGGCATAACTTAACCAACTGAGCCACCCAGGCACCCCTGTGTGTCCCAGTTTAACACACACACACACACACACACACATATCCTGGAGCAATATCTAACATGGCACTCTTTAAATCATTATACATCTACTTTCCATTAGGATAGATATAATAAATGTCTACGTTTTCTTTCTAGATTTAGAGCCAACCAGGGCCAATATAGTAAAGTGGTTAACACTCTTCCCCCCAGCCCTTCCCTAATAAAAGGAAAAGGATCATTTAGTAAATGGAAATAATATGTTAGATGATACATTTATTCCTACTATCTTTGCAAGTAGAAATAACACCATCACGTGCTCAACACTAAACCAATCACAGGCAAAAGGAAGGGGATTGTCATGAGTGACTCATACAGATCATGATATATTCCTGAGCTAGGGTCAGCATGTCTGTCCTGAGGTACACACTGAAACAGATGAGATTTCCCTTTACAAGGAAGAGAAGGAAAGGACTACTGGGTTGGCAAACAGGTGGCTAGCTGTGAAAGCTTAAATTTTTATGGGGTCCTACAATGCCTTTGGTTCCGAATTAATCTTGGCAAAATATTGCACTTGTAAAATGATATATTTTATAAAGCACTATGTCTTTTGGAGCAAGTATATAATCCAAAATGAGGCAAACTTTAAGATAGGGATTTTACCACAGCTTTTTAAAGAAGAGAGCCAATGGACTAAAGGGAGAAGGAGTCCTTAGTCCTCCACCTACCCCAACGATCAGCCTCAGGGCCTCAGGAGCCAATGCCAGCAAACCACACCTGCAGAGGCCTGGCCTCCGGTCAAGGACCTTTCCTCACCATAGCTCTAAGGAGCTTGTGCCGACCATGCATATTTAGACGGTTTTAAGCTAGATACCCTGATGGCTATCAAACTGATTAAAAAAAAATCTTTCTTTTTCTTAACATGTGCGTGACTGACACAGAATTCTATAGAAATAAGAAATCTGCACAGCAATGTTCACACATTTTCAGGGCTGGCAAGCTTCACTCTAGAGAGCCAGTACTCTTTGCCAGCCCAGGTCCCACTGTCATTGTTGTCCTGCGAGAGAGTCCAGGGAATTAATTCCGTGTACAGGAACTCCCGTTACTCAATTTGTCAAGGCATATCCTGTGTGGCAAATAACATTTTCCACTCCCAGTCATTCATTTGCTCCTTGAGTGACTGGAAACTGAAGCTTTTAGGTAGACTTCAAGCTAAATAAGTGAGTGCTTAAGTGAGTGAGTGAATGAGGGAAGGAAGGGAAGGGGAGAGGGGGGGAGGGAAGGGAGGGAGGGAGGAAAACCTACTAAATGCAAAGCACCTAACTGAATTCCTTTGAACTAAGCAAGTTTGGCCTTCCTCTCAAAAGGAACAGATTATTTTTGCTTTTTCCTCTCCCTTCGGTTCCCTTGAATTTGTCTCAGGCAATTGTCCAGCAATTGTAAAACTCCACGAAATGACTAAAACAGATTAAAGCTGAGACATGACAAACTGCTGGGGAAATTCACTTTGGGTGAGCACCGCTGAAAACCTGAATAGCTCTGCAGGTCTCAGGAGCACAGAGGGGTGAGAGCAATGTCATATGCAGGGCTCTGATTTAGCAAGACTATTGAGGGGTATGAAACAGAGGGAAATAAAATATAAGACAACCAATTCAATACTAGGCCATTTAATACACAGCTCAAGATTTCTCTTTCAATGTTAGGTTTCCATAAAGACAAATGGCAAATTTTACTCTGTTACGAACTCCAAATGAGAAGAAATGGAGCCTCCCCTCACCCTAATGATATAATGGTTCCATTCTGGGTGGTAGATTTATTTTAATCCATAACCCCTCTCTTCCAACAACACTGAATATTATTAAAGATGTGTTTTGAGATTACATTTTCTGAAAATTTTTTTACACTTTTTGCTAGGAAGAGTTTTATATAAACAACTAAGGGATTGTTTATATAAAGAGTTCCCTAGACTTGGTCTTCTATCTAAAGCATAAACCTTTATACTCTACCAAAGAGGTGATGGTGCCCTGTACGAAAGGCATGGTGACTGGAAAACAATTATGGACAGAGCTGAAGGATCCACAGTAAGCCACCAGTTCATTGTCAACACAGTAGTCATTTCCCACTCTTCCTTGTCAAGGGAACTCTGATCTGTTTCAGGATCACCCTGAGGGCACATACCCTGACCCCAAGTCTATGTAAATCTACCTAAGTCACTCATGGCAATCCCACTCCTCTTGCTTACGACTGGTTCAGTCTTGAGCATATGACACAGTTCTGACCCCTGGCAAGACAGGAAGCCACCGAGAGATCCCAGGAAAGGTTTCTCAATGGAAAAATCGTGTCACAAGAAAGATGCAATCCATTTGTTCTTCTGGATATTGTTGTGACTAGACATGAGAGCCAGTATTTGTGAAGTCATTTGGCAACTATGTAGGGAACTAACTTGAACACAAAGTCAAGTCAGTGAGCGTGGCAGAACAGAAGATGGAAAGAACTTGGATCCTTGATGATGGCACTCATCTGCTGAACTAAATCATCTAGGCACTGCCCTGTTTTGCCCCTTCTCATGTCCTTGTTATTTAAACTTCTGTGGTAGCTTTAACCTATGTCCACAATTCTTTCATTCTTTTCTGTATAGGAGGTAAAGCCCAAATCTCCTCCTGAATGTGAGCTAGACTCAGTCACTCACTTCTAACAAAAAGAATAAAACAGAAGTGACATTATACAACCTCAGAGACCATATCTTGAAAGACACCGTGGCTTCCTCTTCCCTCTCCCTCCCGAATTGCTCATGGTGGGTGAAGCTAGCTATCATGCCATGGGGATACACAAGCAGCCAAAGGCAAAGTACACCTGGTGAGGAATCAAGGGCACCAGCCAACAGATAGGGAGGTGAGCCATCTTGGAAACAGAACTTCCAGCCCCAGTCAGTCCTTGGGATTTATAGTCTCTGCCTACCTCCTGACTCCAACTCTGAGCTAGAACAATCCAGCTAAGTAACCCGTGAATTCCCAAGTCACAGAAACTGTGAGACATTTTTCATTTTAACCCACTACATATTAGGGAAATGGCTGCACAAAGGTAGATAGCAGATACACCTTTTTTTTAGATTTAGTCTAACATTTTCGGACAAACGTATTTGATAAAATGATAAAATGTTCTAAAAGACTACATTCTAGAACCAGGGAGTTATAGGGTCTTCTGGTTCATTTTCCTTCTTAAAAAGACTGTATAATGCTATCTGAGCTAAATAGACATCTTTCTTCCAAGGCCTTCCAAAAATGGAGCTAACAGTTGCTCCTAGGGCCTTACTTTCACAACCATCTGGTGAGAGGCTAAAATCCCTCTGGTCATGATTAAACAATTGCATCTTGTGGTATGCTTAGAATCAAGTAGCTTTCCCAAACTGTCTTACAGAAAAAGTCGCCTGCATCATATTAACAGATAGCCTACCAAAAAAGGAAAGGGGGAAGTAGAGATTCAAAATATACACACAACATATTAGAGACTCGAGGGAAGTCTTTCAGCACAGAAATCTGCTTAACTTTTGATTAACCCAGAATTTTTCAAATTTAAGATGACTAGAGACTGTCCCCTCCATGCTCCTTCCCCCCCAACAAAAATACCTGAATTTCTTGGGACATCAATATTCCTTAGAACCCAAGGAAACAAGAGTGTGGATGAGAAACATCACATCACAATACACTGAATGAATGTATTAACATGAATGATCAAAATAATCCAGCACTATACTCAAAATATCACAGCCATCCTACAGAGACACAGCCACATCCACTATCTGAGTAATCCAAAGTATCTAAGTTTAGACTTGGATTCCAAGTCAGAAGTGGAACAAGTCAAGAATTACCAATGCGCCATCAGTAGCAAAATAGGACTCATGCACATTTACTCAAAGATGAGTGCTTTTCTCCAGGAGGAATGGTTTCTTCTTCTCCATTAAACAAACAACAACAAAAAACACTGCCTCCCCCCTTTTAAATTTTTTGTTTTAATATTTCAGGTGAATGTTTCCTCTCACATATTTGGTGTAAGGGTAAAACAACCTCTGACAGGGAATTTTGAAATCTCGCTATCTGGTCTTTACCACAAATTAGCATACCAGTGCTAACTAAAAGTCAAATAATTCACCGAGGAAGCCAAGCCCTGGATTCTATCCTTCTGTTAAGCCCCACAACAAAGTGAAGGAAACCCCACACTCATAACTAAGTAGGACGATCACATAGCAGTCAGCCCCAACCAGACAAGGTCAGAATACTGCTGACTTCTTAGCATTATAACATTTTTGCCTCTTCAGATCAAACCACCAGCCACTTAAGGTTTTAGCAGAAATGGGATTTATGGGAAGAAATATATGCAAGCAAGTATGTGAGGCACTCATCTGCTGAACTAAATCATCTAGGCACTGTCCCTCCATCCCCATGGTTCTCTCTTTGATTCCTGCTGCTTTACTGTGCCCACTGGAAAGGACTGCTTTTTTAACTCTGATTCAAGAGAAGACATGAATGCTTTTTCTTAGTTCCCTTAGTACGAATGAGATAGGCTGTCATTTAGGAAAGTATTTGGTATCTAAAAAGGGATCCCCAAAGAAAATAAATCGAGTAATTGTGGAGCAATTTTTGAGTGGTCAAATTTCAAAAGGACGGAATTCTGACACTAAAACTATGCACTGCCCCTAACAGCTGGTAAATCTATTTAGACTCCTTCCTGGTTTCTTCTATTAGCTATTCCCTTATGTGGTTAGCTCATTCCCTATAAACCTTCATAGGGAGAGAGTATTGCCATCTGGGTAAAGGACAAATGACTTCATTCTTTCTCACTCACACCTATCATTCTCAACTGTCCAAGCTCCATATTTTCTCTGATAAGAGAGATTCTCATCTATAGCTTCCCTAACTTCCCATATCCAACTGGTCTGCAAATCCATGAAGGGTATTGCTCAGGCCCAGAAGTTTTAAGAGCTTAAGGACACCTGCACCTTTCATGTTCCTTTGCTTGAGAGAAAGAAAGACATGGCGTGGTAGGCTGCACTCATAAAGAGAGTCCACATCTACTAACCTAGAAGCTAGGGAAGACTTAGATGGATTCCAAAATGAGAGAGAGTCCATGAGAGGAGTCACACAGTACCCAGAAAGACCTCAGCTTCCTTAGCCAACCTTCCCTCTTCAGCCAGACATGAGTGGCTCCAAGACTTTTCCTTGACACTCAGGTGAAAAAAGCTGTGCCTGCAGTTCTAGGATGGGAACCAGCCCATGCTGCCTACTGCCTTAAGCAATGAGCTGCTTAGTATCTGATTTATGTGAAACCCAATAGAGGTTTATCCCAGGTGGGACACTGTGTGAGTCATTGCAGGTGGCTCAGCAACCTGGAGACAATAAGACCGTCTTGGAAGGACAGAGAACCTCCTGGGGGAGTAAGCAACAACTCCCGGAAGAGGGAGGCAGTAACTTTAGCCTGACTTACCTACACAACTTTGAGAGGATGGAGAATAGATCACCCACATGGCCAGATGCTGCTTTGCCTGTGGGAGTTACTGTCCTCCAAGAACACATTCTGGATGGAGACCCAAAGCATGGTGAGGTGGGTGGTTAGGAGGAGCATGAGAGGGCCACCTAGAAAAGAAAGAATACTTATGTAGGTATCTTGGGAGGCGGGGGGAGATGGTAGTTTTAGTAATTCTTTTTCTAGAAGAGAAATGTAGATATACGGCATTTTTTTTTTCAAACTAATAATTTCCTAATATTTCCTCACTTTCTGCTTCCCTCCCAAAAAAAGAGGAACTGTTTATTAAGTATAGGAAATAGGACCTTAGACAACACCCAGAGATCTCCATACCCCAGTATGGTTTGTGCTTAGTAGAGAGCACTGAGGGACCTGGAGGTCCAGGAGCAAAGGAACAAGACCATCTAAACATTGACCCACAGAGACCAAGGACTAAAACCCAGAGGGGAGGATGGGAAATCTCAGCAGGGGAAGATTCTGCCCAGACAAATACAGCCTTACCTCCTTCTACATTGTCGTGCTTACTACATATGTACTTTGAAATGTAGCTGTAAATCTTGGAGGATGATGGAATGAGGGAAAGTTAAGTTTCTGCCATCTCAGTGGAATAAAATAAAAATTAACTGAAATATGGGAGGGGGGGAATAAGCTCATACCTGATTTGAGGTAAGATTATTCCTGTAATGTTACATTAAAATAAAGACTACAATTGTATTGTCCACCCCTCTTAAAAAATGTAAAATATACATCTTAGAATTAGAGAATATAGTCCCCTTTCTATCATTTTAATGGTATGTTCCAGGCACATGTGACTAAGAGTCTGTATTCATTTCCTGCAGCTGCCATAACAAAGGACCTCAAACTGGGTGGCTCAAACAACAGACATTCATTCTCTGGTAGTTCTTGAGGTTAGAAGTCAGAAATCAAGGGATCTGCAGGGCCACACTCTCTCTGAAGGCTATGGGAGAGAACCCTTCCTTGCCTCTTCCTATTTTCTGGAGTTTGCTGGCAATCCTTGGTGCCCACTACTCATGAACACATCACCCCAATCCCTGCCTCATCTTTATCTTCCACACAGTTCTCTTCCATGTCTGTCTCTGTGCTGCTTCTCATAAGGACACCAGTCATACTAGATTAAGGAGTGTGAGTGAACATCTTAACTAATTATATCTACAATTACCCTATTTCCAAATAAAGTCCCATTCGGAGGTTCTGGGGATGACATGAATTTGGGGGCACTGTCTGAGCCAGTACAACAGCCATCGCCATACTGCCTTCCCAGCGGTGTCCCCAGTGCACGACTCTATGTCCTCTTAATTCCCTGCAGAGACAGCAGAGATCAAGGGACAACTTTTGACGATTTTTCTACTCAAGGTGCATTAAAAAAGTCACTGACATATAGCAAAGAAAGTAAATGACAATCCTACTAGCCATGGATTCTTTCAAAGTCAGCAGCTCTAGGCCCATCCAGGTATCTCCCTGATTAACCCACGAGCTGCTTCCATGGACAGGAACCAACTTATTCCCACCAATGGAAGTATTCTTAACTCTTTGCCCTTGGAAACTACACTTACCTGAGCAACCTCCCTACCCCCCCCCTTCCCAGAAGGAGAATAGTTTCTTCTTCCCTATGGTTCAAGGTCTACTTCCCTGTCATTTTCTACTCTAGGACCAATTTCTTTATAGGATAATCAGCAATAGTAATGCTCCTTCTGGAGAATAGTACCTTTAACCTTCAGAGGAGAGTAGTCTTATGTAGTTTTAATTATGGAAGAAAGTCTTACTATCATCCATGATGTAATTACAGCAGAGCTTAGAAGTTACACTCCAGTACACAGAGGTTTTCAGTTTTAAAGGACATCAAAAATTAAGAAGATAACTTTATTTGGTTAACTTCACAAATTAATGTAGCCTCTAGGAGTCCAGGGGTCCTGTCTGTCTTTCTCCCAAGAGTAATTCCCACAGTTAGCAGAATCCTGCGTGTGGTAAGTGTGTTCGACCACAATTCAGTGAGGGCATGAATCAAAGTTGAATTGTGCAAGCCTTTTTGATGCTTTTCATGGTCTCCTCCCCAGCATAAAGTAATGATCATTCCTACTCTCCTTTCCAAATACAAAGTTCCTGTACAAAGTTCTCAACATTTACTCCCTTCTCCACCACTCCCACCCTCTGCCCGGAAATCATCTATTACCCAGGGAACAAGTATCCAAGTAAGGTACAGCTAGCTTACTGTATACAGAGGAAAGAAACATTAACTATCCTTCCTCCCAAGGAAAGCAACAAAGTTTTAAGAGACATAGCTCCGATTAAAGATAAAACAACCATCCATGTAAACTACAAAATAGAACTCTTGGGTAACTGAGTTTTCTATTTTCCAAACAAAGGAATAATCTCTTTACAGGGCTCTGATTCTATCTAGAAACGTGTAAAGGGCACTTTTCAGGCTTCTCTACTTCCATCCTTGTGACCATCGGCCCCTCCTCCCATCTTACCACGTAGCTCTCCATCTGGGTTGGCACCAGCCTCTCACCCACACCACTGTGGGCTCAATGGACCCACCAGTCTGCAGCTCCAATTTACCTGCCTGTTTCAGATTTAGGTTGACCAAGGCTGACCTCTGACTTTTGACCTGCCTTTTGACTTCATAGTCCTCCCTTTTGAAATGCTCCTTGTACTGACTTTAGCACCCATTTCCGGCTGCCCTGTCTTGCTGGTGTAATCTAATCTCCATATCTATCTCCATATCTATCATATAATCCCCTCTGCCTTTTGACTCCTCTCTGGCTCAGCTTTCCCTCAGGGTTTCCCCTGGCCTTGTGTCTATCCAGCCCTTCTTAGATTCCTGGTCACCCTGGCTGTAGCCTCTGAGCTCTCGTAATAACACATTCCTCCCTGGCCATCCTCCCTGAGAGCGCCAGACTTTTGTCCCTCACTATCTGCCTCACTGGATGCTCCACTTCTTTGTCCATAGTCCTCGCCTATGATACGAAGACCTCCACCAACAGATCCTTACATCCTTTCCTAGTTCTCCTACTGCTGCACAAGAGGGTCGTCATATGGATCATCAGATTACTGAATACTACTGCATAAGTATTTTATAAACCCAAACTATCCAAAGCTACAGAGTGAGATATTACTGCCAGTAACTGCATCTGATTTTTGCCTTATTTTATAGATCACACAGCTTAGTTCAATTTAAAAAATTAATCTTAGCATCTGGACAAGTGAAATTTGAAGTTAAAATTTTTCAAAGTTCACTTCCTCCTTGATAAGGAACAGTATAAGAACATTGGTTCTGTAAGAAGACGGCCTTGTTGGAGTCTTAAATCTGCCACTTACCTTATGTATGTCTTCTAGAGAAAATTACCTAGCCCAGGCCTCATTTTTTTCACGTACCAGTTGGGAGGGATACTATTTCTAACCTCAAAGTCCTATGGTAAGGATGAAATGCCTTCAAACATGTAAAGGGCTTAGTACAGAACTTAGAGCATCAAAAGCCTTCCAGGAATACTCGCTACCATTATTGTTGTTCCTGACCAAAGACTCAGTCTACCACAGTCAGCATCCCGCAGATCATATTCTCAGAACCTTCAGACAAAACAATTAAGAAAGATGTTGGCATCTCTGTAACAAATATAAAGAAACAAGAGTCCTCACTGGGGGTTGGGGGGAGAGGAGCCCCACTGTCAATGCCTTATAGTAGCTGGAAAAGCAGTTTGGATTAGTGCATCCCTAGAGAGGCTCTGATCTTACTATCTTACTCATAATCTAACCAAGAGACACTCCCAGATTTTTATTTTTTGTCAATAGTACCTAGAAACTACCCCTCTCCTCACAACTACTTTTATTCCTGAAAAGAGACCATAGATCCTCATGGCCCCCAGTGCATAATACCACTTAGCAAACAAACCAAATTCCTCGCCAAGACCAATGACTTCTCAGAGCACACCTTTGACACATGCAGTAGGTCAAAGGGGGCAGAGACTCTGGCCTTGACCCCTTTGGAATGATGGGGGAAAATGTGAGAAGCTCCCATTTCTTATGGAGACATGGACATCATAACCAAAGTACCAATTTCCTTTTAAAGGTATTTTACAACAATCAGCATTTTCCTCAGATATTACAGTCAATCCTCATTATTTGTAGATTTGCCTACTCGCTAAAATTTATTTGTAGGTCCCAAGTCAATACCCGCAGCACTTTTGTGGTCATTAGTGGGGATGCACAGAGTACAAAAAAATTGGGTTGCCCCATGTGCAATTTCCCAGCTGAGGTCAAACGGGGCAATGTTCTACCTTTCTGTTTCAGCTCTCACACTGTAAGGAAGTAACCTTTTCATGATCTATTTAGTGTACGTTTTTCACAGTTTTGTGCTTTTTGTTGATGATTTTGCTGTTTGAAAGGGCCCCAAGAGTAGTGTCAAAATGCTGTCTAGTGTTCCTGGGTGTGAGAAGGCTGAGATGTGCTTTACAGAGAAAATAAATGTGTTAGATAAATGTGTTCTCTCAGGCATAAGTTAGAGTGTTACTGGCCATGAGTTCGAAGTTACTGAATCAACAGTTTATCAAATAAGGTGTTTTGATACAGAAGCATACATAAAACAAGGCTATCTATTGATCAGTTGATAAAATGCTGTGACCAGCGGTTTGCAGGAACCTAACCATGTATTTTCCTTCAGGGCAATGGTTCAGTATTCACTAATTCAGTGGATGCGACAACTTTATAAAAACACAACTACAACGTGTACAACACAGAATATAATAGTAACCGTGGAAATCAACCATATATCCAAGTCCAAATTCATTCATTCCAAGAATTTCCCTTGCATGCCACTCCGCAAGTGTGGTATACTAGTTTTTCATAATGAAGCTATTCCACCAAAGGAAATTTACTTTTTACACAAACTGAAAAATTGATTTCAGGCTTCCAGCCTTTTGTGATAAAGCTGTCTAAGTCCTCACCTGAAAGAGGACTGTGAGATACCAAAAACAGAATTAGTTAAAGGATGGAGATCAAAGAAAAAATAAAACAAAAAAACAATATCGAAATACTGTTCCCTCCCTTTTTCACTTCCTGATTTGAATGTCATACCCTCCAGCCCCTCAGCCCACCACGTAGCTGCTATCCTCTCCCTGCTGTCCCAAGCTGGGGCAGGCATGAGGGTCTATGGACAAGGAGATCAGAGCATCTCTTTGTGTATCTCCCAATGTTCTAGGCTCACAAGAAAAGAACTCAGGAGACCTATAGCTCCCTTTCCTTACAACTTACAGAAGCCTTGGAGGGAAGAACAAAAACAAGGGTGACTTCCCCTATCACCCACCATCAGCAACTCCATCATAGGATGGGCCCTGGCTCAGAGAGAGAGAAAAGGCAAATGACCCAGTGCAAAGATTGGGAGAACTTAAGGCCACCTTGACTTTTGATACCTTATGCAAGGTGAGGGCTCGGGGTGGGGGAAGGGGTCCTGAAGACAATCTCCAGGACCAACTTCCAGTTTGCATTTCCCCAAGACTTTGCTAGGAGACTCAGAACTCAGCAAAACCATTATACCGGTGGTTATAGTTTATTCTAGTGAAAAGCTATATGTCAACAAGTGGCCCAGGAGAGAGGTAGACAGGGCAGTGGTCAAGAGTTCCTGGCATGAGCTCCCAGTTGTCCTCTCCCAGTGGAGCTGTGAAGGTAGTGTCTATTTCTCCCAGCTATCATGTCTGATGATATAGAGAGCACGGAGAATTGCCAGCCAGGGAAGCTCACCCAATGTACACCACCATTTACATTTATGTTTTATGAAATGAGGTTTTTGTGGGGGGATAAGGAACAAATGGATCCTGCCTCAAGGTTATCACTGGGAAAAACCGGAATTACTATGGGATCCTGGCAACCTCTGGGTTACAAGCTAATAAATGGACATCAAACTTCCCTTTCCCAAAGCAACTGCAAATTGTGGAGGATAAAATCACCAAAAATCATCTGGGAATTATCAGGCTTGTTTTCTGGTTGTTTAATTACCTGGTTATAATCAAGAATTTAATACCTAGAGTGAAAGCTCAAAATCATACCTTTTTGTACTAGTTTGCTAGGGCTCTTTTATATAACACAGCACCACAGAATGGGTGTCTTAAGCAACAGAAATTTATTTCCTCACAATTCTGGAGGCCAAAAGTCCAAGATTAAGGTATCAGCAGGGTTGGTTTCTTCTGAGGCCTCTCTCCTTAACTTGTAGATGGTGACCTTCTCCCTGTGTCTTCACATGGTCTTCCCTCTATGTCTGTGTCCTAATCTCCTTTTCCTATAAGGATACCAGTCACATTGGATTGAGGCCCACTGTAATGACCTTACTTTAAGTTAATTACCTCTTTAAAGACCCACTCTCTGATGTGTTGGGGGCTAGGATTTCAGCATCTGAATTTGATGGTGGAGGATACAATTCAGACCATAACACTTTTTGCAATTAATGAACACAAAGCTGGTATTAGAATTTTACAAGACATCGAGGAATGGTATTAAGAGCTAAAAGCCTTAGTGATTCTGACCTGGAGCATGGGATACACGTCTCAAAAGAAATTTAAGAGGTTGACCCAAGAGATTACAACCAATGGAAAGTAAATCTTTAAATTCTGTTATTGTCTACATAGATTCTATTCTACTTAGTTATATCTTCTTTCCTAAACATATTTAACTTTTACATGAACTCAATAATATGCTCCCTACTGATTAAGCTCCACCATGTAAGGGATTTGACTCTTGGTACATTCAGTCCAACATTTTGTAGACTAACAAAACTAATTTTTCTCTTGTTTTGTCTTCATGTTAAGAGTACCTGTCGGGACGCCTGGGTGGCTCAGTTGGTTAAGCTGCTGCCTTCGGCTCAGGTCATAATCCCAGCGTCCTGGGATCGTGTCCCACATTGGGCTCCTTGCTTGGCGGGGAGCCTGCTTCTCCCTCTGCCTCTGCCTGCCTCTGTCTGCCTGTGCTCACTCGCTCTCTCTCTAACTAATAAATAAATAAAATCTTAAAAAAAAAAAAAAAAGAGTACCTGTCTCACAAACCATAAGAGACTCAATCTCACAAAACAAACTGAGGGTTACCGGGGAGGTGAGAAAGTGGAGGGGGGGTTATGGACATTGGGGGAGAGTATGTGCCATGGTGAGTGCTGTGAAGTGTGTAAACCTGGCAATTCACAGACCTATACCCCTGGGGCTAATAATACATTATATGTTTATTAAAAAATTATTAAAAAAGTACCTGTCTCAGGGATTAATTCCATAAGTCATTATCATATTCTCATAAAAATCATTTTATTAACCTAGCCTCACTAGAGACATTTTCTTTATTTTCTTATGGTAGTAATCTTAGGAAAAACTGCCAGTATTTGACAGTTATTTGTTAATAACATTTTAATTCTGATGCTTACCATAAAATGTTTAATATAATTTAATATTTTTTTATTGAGAATGACATCAGATAACATTAAAATAAAAATGATTCATACTTGCTTCAATTGTGGGCATTCTGAGTTTTCTCACTTAAAAAAAGTCTCATGAGATTTGCATTACCATCTGATAAGTGAGAGTCATGATCACATGTGATGGAGTTATTACTCAGATCCCTGATGCTGTTTAAAAACGGTCTCTAAAATAGGCTCTGTTGCTTTTCCTGGTGTCTTGGCTGTATTGTACTACATCGGCAACTCTGCAGGTGACTTTTATTCATGGCAGAGCTGTTCGTGCTATCAAATAACAGCAAGTGAGCATGTTCCACTTTCTGTATAGCTTTGACAACTGGTTCCCCTTTTCCATCTCGATTCTGTCCCCTGGTGAATTCAGTACCACATTAATAAAGCACCCTACGATTGCTCATTCTTCAACCATAATCATAGCTAACAGCTGTGACTACATACTAGGATTCAGTTACACTTCTTTTTGCGAAATACATTCTGCTGCCTAAAACATTCTCTTCCCGTCCATAACATCAAAGATCATTTCGATTAGGAGGGATTCCAAACTGGTATTTTCAGCAATGATGTCTCTGAGTTTCAAACCTGTTTCTTCAAGCCCATACTCAGATTCAGCAAGAACAAAACTCAACTTTAAAGGAGTTCACCTCCCCTGCATTTCTCTATTTACAATAACCCTTTTTGCATCAAAGTCCCAGACTTTACATACGCAAAACTTCAGAATCATCTTCAACTCTCCTTTATACCTCTTACTTGGTTAGCAATTTCCACCCATGTTCCTCCTAAAGATTTTTTTTTTAGATTTTTTTTTATTTATTCATTTGACAAACAGAGAGGGATCACAAGTAGGCAGAGAGACAGGCAGAGAGAGAGGGGCAAGCAGGCTCCCTGCTGAGCAGAGACCCTGATGTGGGGCTCGATCCCAGGACCCTGAGATCATGACCTGAGCTGAAGGCAGAGACTTAACCCACTGAGCTACCCAGGTGCCCCTCTCCTAAAGATTTTTACTATTACTTGTATCTATCCCTATATCTCTATTCCAATAGACCGACACTCCAAGACAAGAACTCTTCCTTGTAAGTTTGGACTCTTGGTCTATGTATTCCCTTCACTCATCAATGTTTACTGTTCATTTCTACCAGAGTAATCATCCTAATGTACAACCCTTATCATGTTATTTATTTCCAAAATAAAAAGACTTTAGGATATACATGATCAAGTCCAACATTTATCCCAGTTTTCAATGCCTTGTATGACCTGATCCTATTTGCTCTAGTTTCTTTTGAGGACCTTTTAAGAAAGGAAGAGGAAAAAAAAGGATGGGAAAGAAAATGAAAAAAGAAAGATAGAAGAAGAGAGGGAAATGATAAAGAAGAAGAGTATTTTTGTTGGAAATGACAGACACCAACCTCAAAATAAATTAACAAAAATGAAATTGTTGACACATATAACTAGGAATTTAAAGCCGAATTTGGCTTTGGAAGAGTTGGATCCAGGGTCTTACATGATATCATTAGGACACTGTGTTTCTATTTCACAGCCCTGTTTTCCTCACTATCTGCTTTATTGTCAGTCAGGGTTTCTGTAAA
>ML103163.1:24447-49088 GCA_003697995.1 Taxidea taxus jeffersonii
CTGTTTTCCTCACTATCTGCTTTATTGTCAGTCAGGGTTTCTGTAAAAAGATGGAAAAAATCCAAACTGGTTTAGCAAGCCCATTTTAAATAGCATTAGCTTACTTTGGACCCTGTGACTAACTCTGAACCAATCACTACCACTGAGGACAAGTGGTATGGTCATTAATCTGAGTTGAAATAGATCCCCATCTCTGGAGTTTGCAAGTGTGAGCCTCACCTGAACCAAATGGATTGAGAGGAGAGGAGAGGAAACTTTCCTAAGAGACTGTGATGTGACATAATTTGCACTTATGTAAGAACTAAATTTCTAAGAGTTAGTAAGCAGAATAACTAATCCATCTGCAATTGCCAATTCTACTAATCATCCATTGGAGATCTTGTCAACTTAATTCAATTTCTTTTGTGCTTTAGCCTCTTTCATGACAAAATAGGCATAGAATTTATGCCACCAGCTGCTCCCCCCAAAAAACAAGATCCTCAAATGAACCTTGACAAAGTACTGCCAACATCACAAATGACAAGTGTTTATGGAGGGAAGTATGGGTCTTACACTGAAGTTCTTTACAATGTTAATGTACACATGTATAGAACTATGGATTTTAAAGAATTTTCATGTTGTTTTTTTCCCCTTTTTTGGGAGGAGGGGTTTCTGCTTGTTTATTTATTAAACTTACATCTTAATGAAAGGAAGAGGTTGGTTGAAATTTGGTATAAGCACAATGAGTTTTCCAGGAGAAAACTATAGAGCTTTTCCAATTTGCTTGTACTTATGACTTTTTATTTTCGTTTCTGGCAGGTTTATTCAGGTCTAGAACAAATAATCTTGCAATTAGTATGGAAACATGAAAGACCATAAAGAACCAAAGCAATCTTGAAAAAGAAAAGCAAAGAGGTACGTTGATGGCTCAATTAGTTAAGCGTCTGTTTTCAGCTCAGGTCATGATCCCAGGGTCCTGGGACTGAGCCCCACATTAGACTTCTAGCTCAGTAGGGAGTCTGCTTCTCCCTCTGTCTGCCACTCCCCCTGCTTGTGCTCTCTCTCTTTCTCACAAGTAAATAAAGGCTTTTTTTAAAAAAGAAAAAGAAAAGAACAGCCAGAGGCATCATAATTCTGGACTTCAAGCTCTATTACAAAGCTATAGTCATCAAGACAGTATGGTGCTGCCACAAAAACAGACACTTAGATCAATAGAACAGAATAGAAAACCCAGAAATGAACTCACAACTCTTTGATCAATTAATCTTTGACAAAGGAGGAAAGAATACCCATGGAAAAAAGACAAGCTCTTCAACAAGTGATATTGGGAAAACTGGATAACAACAAACAGAAGGCTGAAACTAGACCACTTTCTTACACCATACACAAAACTTAATTCAAAATGGATTAAAGACCTAAATCTGAGACATGAAATCATAAAAATCCTAGGAAAGAACATAGGCAGTAACCTCTTTGACATCCACCTTAGCAACTTTCTACTGAATATGTCTTCTGCAGCAAGGGATGCAAAAGCAAAAATGAACTTTTGGGACATCATTGAGATAAAAAAGCTTCTGCACAGCAAAGGGGCAACCAACAAAACTAAAAGGCAGCCTACAGAATGGGAGAAGATATTTATAAATGATGTAACTGATAAAGGGTTAATATCCAAAATAAATAAAGAACTTGTCAGGGCATCTGGGTGGCTCAGTGGGTTAAAGCCTTTGCCTTCAGCTCAGGTCATGATCTCAGGGTCCTGGGATTGAGCCCCGCATCGGGCTCTCTGCTCAGCAGGGAGCCTGCTTCCTCCTCTCTCTGCCTGCCTCTCTGCCTACTTGTGATCTGTCAAATAAATAAAATCTTAAAAAAGTAAATAAATAAATACTATAAAGAAGTTGTCAAACTCAACACCCAAAACCCAAATAATCCAGTTGAAAATGGGCAGAAGACATGAATAGACATTTTCCCAAAGAAGACATACAGATGGCCAACAGACACATGAAAAGATGCTCCACATCACTCATCATCAAGGAAACAAATGAAAACTACAATGAGTTATTCCCTCACAGTTGTCAGAATGGCTAAAATCAACAACACAAGAAACAACATGTTTTGGTGAGGATGTGGAAAAAGACGAACACTCTTGTGCTATTGGTGGGAATGTAAACTGGGACAGCCACTCTAGAAAACAGTATGGAGGTTCCTCAGAAAGTTAAAAATACAACTACCCTACAACCTAGAAATTGTGTTGCTGGGTGTTTACCCAAAAGATACAAAAATACTGATTCAAAGGGATATACGTGCCCCAATGTTTATAGCAGCATTATCAGCAACAGCCAAATCATATTAAGTCTTGTGTGATCTGAATAACAGCATCATGAAATAGTTTTTTTGTTTTACACACAATGCCTTCATTTCTCAGGCCGTATTAAAAGACAGTCCCCTGAGATCTTCTCAGTTGTCGTGTGGAACTGGTCATTCCTCTCCCCCCACTCCTCCTATTCTCATTCTTTCCAGGAAAGTCCCCTGTGAAGAAGGCATACAGAGGTGCCTCAGCACCACCTCTGTCAGAGCTCTTTTTTAAGGGGCTGACAACTATCCAGAGGACAGTGTATTTCCTCTTTACTCTCCTTCCCAACAAAAAAATAAATTCCCATTGACCCTACCTCCACCCAAAGAGTAGCCCCAACTTCCTCCAAAATTATTTCTGCTCCTCCCTCCAATCACACATCCTCTAGAGTTTTGTGGTAACCAACTGGGAAGCCAAAATCAAACCCAACCAACCGAGAAACACATAAAATTTCTTGCAAAGAAGAAAATGCTAATCTCTGCACTATTACTCCAAATATTTTTTTACAACATAATTTAGCTAATAAACTTTAATTCTCCTATGGCAGTGGCTATTTTCAGAAGCACAGTTTATAGTTTAAATGTTCCCAACAAGCATAACCTTGGCATTTTAAAAGGTATAAAGTCAAAGAAATAATGTAAAACTATGGAAGCCCCTGTTTTTGTATTTCTTCCTCCACAATATTTCATAGCTGCATACAATGGCTACTTTAAAAAGCTTTCTTAACATTAATTGAAATAGGGCACCTGGGTGGCTCAGTGGGTTAAAGCCTCTGCCTTCAGCTCGGGTCATGATTCCAGGGTCCTGGGATTGAGCCCCACATCGGGCTCTCTGCTCAGCGGAGAGCCTGCTTCCCCCCTCTCTGTCTCTGCCTGCCTCTCTGCCTCCTTGTGATCTCTGTCTGTCAAATAAACAAATAAAATCTTTTAAAAAAAGCATTAATTGAAACATTGTCTTTAGAAACCTAAAATACCAAATTTGCTTGAGAAAAACTTATTTAATTCAGATCTCATTAATTCAGATTCTGTGCTCTTTCAATGAAGAACTGAATTGTCTATCCTAGTATTACTAATAAGAAATGTGACATTACAATTATATAATGTAATCATAATAGATATTAATTGAGTGTTGACTGGCAGTAAGAGTGTTGGTTGGCAGAGTGTTGATTGGCAATAAGATTGGCATCTTATTAAACCCTTACAACAAATCTATGAGGTAATTATTGTAATCCGTTCTGATGCAAAAACTAAGTCTCAGAGGGAAACCACCAACATGGTATCAATAGAGGTTAGAACCAAGCTACAAACATTAGGCTCTTAATCAATACGTTATACTCTTTCTCCTTCTAAGAGGGGAACGTGTCTTGGAATAGTGCATTAATGTGGTCATTTTTATTTTTTTTTATACCTTAATGTAAGACATCTCAGCAAGCATTATTTCAATAACATCTTGGTTATCATGTACGTCTGAAAGTGATTAAACACATTTCTTTCTTGATGTCTTTTAAATATGTCTTCTTATGAGTTGCTGAGAATTTTCTAGACCCCTTTACTCAATTTATTACCAGTTCATATGTTTACACTCTATATCGCAAACCAATGACCCTCATTCTCATTACCCGTAATTTCTAATTCAGTATTTGCTGCCATTTCAGTTTTTAAGAGCCCTGTTAAATTCTTTGAATATCAAAGTTAAATTTGTTGGAAAACACATTTGTTAGTTCCAGATTTTAATAATGAAGATAAATTGCCGTTGAGAGAAGTAGGAAACGAATCTTCCCTATAAATCCAGAAATATTGAATTTCCCACAAAAGCCTTATTCTAATAATCTCATCTTTCCTGTAATGATATGTCCCCAGTGGGAAGTTCAGGTCAATGTGTTCCACAGTTTTTGGACAAGTTTGTATTTTGGATCAGAAATGTATGGCAGTGAACAGCTGTGGAGAAAATAGAATGCAGTGTGCTGGATAAACACTGGCCAATTCACACTGAAATTAATTCTCACTGTTTTAACACAACAACCATACAAAATATATGCTTCCAGTCTTTGTTGTAACTCAACCCTGCCCGTATAGGTTACATCAGAGATGCCCCGGTGATATTTACTTCTATGTCAACAATCAGTTGGCTAGAATCTGTCCTGGATATTTCCATTCTATCAAGTTCAAGGACCCTTTGTCTTGTGTGCCCAGCAGAGACAAAAACAAGAGTCCTTCCCAGACAGCTGTGCCTAAGGGCCATGCAAAAGTGAGGGGTAGTCCAAGGCATGTCTTCACGGAAAAAATTCCTAAATAATAAAACAAACCCAACACTTCTCTCTCCTGTCCTGTCAGTCTGTCACCTTTCCCAAGGATGGAACAGCTCACTGTAAGTGGACAGTATGTTCCCAGCTGTGGCTGACTCATATGACTACGAATCCAAATCAGCATCTTTCCAGCGTGGGAAAAATCTGAACTTAATCAATTCCCCATGTAGAAGGCATTTCCAATTTGTCTCATCCTCTCTGGAGGACAAGCAAGTCACCTGACTCAGAGAACTTGGTGACCTAAACTCTTCTAGCTAAGATGTGAAATAAAAGGCAAAGACTGTTGGTGAATCTCTTACAAGAATGTTCAAAGAGAAAGAAAACAAAGAACAACAATGAAACCACGGAATCTAGACAAGAAAACTGAAGTCATGGTAAAGTATCTAAAGATGAATAAATGAAAAACAAAATGTTAAAATCCCTGTCTCCTCTCAACCAGCAATTTTCCACAGCAACCTGTTCCAATTACAAATCAGAGTGTCGCTGAACAATCAATGCTACTGAAAGCATTTCATTGTCCCACACAAATGTTTTTATGCTCAAAACGTGCTATCGAACAGACCCCATGGATGGAATATGTGGGCCACACCGCTGAATGAGACAGTAAGATACGTGGTAATTGCAGCCAACTATCACAATGGGTCAGAAGCTGTAGTCCAATGCAAAGGCATTTGAAATTAAAAACCCTGTAAATTTTTTCAATCATAAAATATTTTAGACCTCAAAAAATGTCTAGAATATAGTATAATGAGCACTCTTTTACGCATTTATGAGCTTAAGAAATAAAACATAAAATTGCAATTTAAGTCTCCAATGTGTCTTTCTCTGGCAGCACTAATTTACTCTCCACATAGCTTATCATTACCCTTAACTTGGTGTTTGTTGTTCTCAAAAATGTCTTTATATTTTTACTACATGTATGTATTTCAAAACAATATTTTTTGTATATTTAAAACTTTATTATGTTTAATTAGCCAACATATATTACATCATTAGTTTTTGATGTAGTGTTCATTAGTTGCATAGAACACACAGTGCTCATTGCCACATGTGCCCTCCTTAAAACCCATCACCCATTACCCACAACTCACCACCCTCCAGCACCCCTCAGTTTGATTCCCAGAGTCCAGAGTTTCTTGTGGTTTGTATCCCTCTCTGATTTCTTCCCATTCAGTTTCCTTCCCTTTCCCTGTGGTCAAATTATGTAATCCTGTCTGCATCTGCATCTTTCTTGTTTAAACATTATATAAGATTTATCCACAATGATAAAGTTTTCTTGTTCACTTTTTTATGTTAAGCATTTTACTGCACATGTATATAAAAATTTATTTGTTCATTTTTCTAGTGATGGACTTTAGGTTGTTTCTAATTTTTTTATTACCAGAAATGCTGTTATGAACATTTTCTTAAAGTTTTTATTTATTTATTTGACAGAGATCACAAGCAGGCAGAGGGGCAGAGAGACAGGGGGAAGCAGGCTCCCTGCCGAGCAGAGAGCCCAATGCGAGGCTCGATCCCAGTGTTATGAACATTCTTGTACGTTTATCTTTATGTATGTTTGTTTCTTAAGGACTCGAGTCACTTGTTTTTGTTAATCAAGTTTTATTGGAGTAAAGCCATGCTCTTTTGTTTAAGTATTGTCTATGTGTACATTCATACTACAGTGGTGGAGTTGAGTAGCTGTAACAGAATGTATGGTTTGCAAAGCTGAAGCTATTTATTATCTGGTCTTTTACAGAAAAAGTTTGCCCACCCCAAATTCAGGTTATAAACTTAGCAGTGATGTGTTTGGGTCAAAGGCTACATGAGTATTCAATTTTACCAAATGTTAAATGCTCTCCAAAGCAATGTACCAATTTACCCTCTCAACAAGGTAAAAAATCATCCCCATTCTCATTGCTCCTCATCTTCACCAGTACCTGAAATCTCAAAACTTTTCAAGTTGTGTCCATTTATTTTCTGGTTCCATTTCAAATATCCTGAAGTTGTTAGAATGGGTCATACTTATTTGTGTATACATGTTTTAGAGTAGCAATTGAAATGGTAGAGCAATGGTATAACTCCATCCCAAGATCAGGCTGAGGCACAAAAATGCCAAAGGATACCTCCCCACCTGGTTCCAAATAAGAGTTCCTCCTCCCCAGACCCTATATCCCATGCTCCTTCATGGCACCTCTACTACAATCATACTATCCCTAAGGATCTGTTGGTCTGGATCCTTCTTCTATAGCTCTTAATTTACTACCTGCCAAATACAAAGTCCTACTCCTTCTCTTGACAGACAAATTATACTGCTAACCAAAGTCCCAGAGGTTTCTCTTGAGGAGAGAGAAGAAAGGAAAGAAGCTTCCCTGTTTTCTGTATGGGATACCTGGTCTCCACATTGGACCACCGGAGGGCATTTCTTATCACATGCACATATCATCTAGGTGAGAGCAGGAATATGATGGTAAAGGAAGGAAAGAATCATCTGCGCCTCTGCCTGCTCCAAGGCTGAGGCTCCTCTCTAGGAACCTCTGGGGTTACCTGATTTTGATCACATTCTTTGATGGAAGGAAATCAGCTTTTTAAAATTTTTTATCTTCCTAGGGCCCATGATATTGTTCTAGAATACAAATACTGATTTATAAGAATCTAGAATTTATTTCATTTATGTAGTTGGCTATGGTAAAGGAAACTCTCTTCCTTGTGGCTATTTCTATAACTTGCATGGGTAAATGAGGCAAGGAGGTGGCAGGGGATGGCCATTATTGGAACGATCCCAGAGCACTGAAACCACCAGTTATGCTTTAGTTTGATAGTAAAGGCTGTTGATCTAAGTGAACTTAGGGAGGGGCAAGGGCAAAAGGTAAGGGAAACAGAAGGAAAAGTCATTTGAAGAAGGGAGAGAGGAGATCATGATGAAGGAAGAGAAAACTGGCACGAAGAAATGTTGAAGAAGAGGGGCATTTAACAAAAGATATGATAAATGACTAGCCCAATCTCAGTCAGAGTGAACCACAAACTGGGCTATCATAATACAGGTACATGTGCTGATACTTAGAGGACAGGAAGCAGGGACTTCCCACCTTGGGGGTGAATGACTCAGGCAGTGTAACTCAAAGCCTTGTCAAGTACAAACTTTGCAGAAGGGCAATATACAAGCAGGTGCTGACGTGCTACGAGGTTACTTCACGGCAGACATAGCCATGGCCATGATACACCTTGGCACCAATTCAATGAGCTTCCTTTTAAATACTCTATGCATGGAGATGGAATCATCTTACTGCCAACCTCCCCCATTACTGACTTTTTTTCAATCAGACTAGTTGTCTTCCGAAGATTTCTGGCTTTTGAGATTTATCTGAGCATGTACTCATTCTCCAGGCATCATGAGTCTCACAAATATTTTATTGAGTGTCGACTCAGTAAATGTTTTTAAATACTGAGAATACAAAATTTCAAAGAGACATGGCCCCTACCCTCAAAAACCTCATGGACACTTAAGTCACACTACAGAATGGAAAGAAGGTGGACATAAACCAAGTGTCCAGAGTAGAAAACAGGGGACAATGAACTCTGCCTGGGGGAAATCAAGGAATATTTTTCACAAGATTTGAGCTGAATTTTGAAGAATGGTGAAGGGGGAGGATAGGCTAGGGAGAAAGATCAACACATGCAAAGGCACAATGTAGGCACACATAGCATGTTTAGGGGAAATATTTTGAAATAATCACTCATAAGGGATGTGAAGTCCCAGCCTCATGTCCTCAAAGTACAAGCACAAGGACCCGTGGGAATGTCACCAAGTTGAGGATGGATTAGGGGCACAGAGCGAGATATGAGCCAGCAAAGGAACTGTGACATTATCCTCTAGAGCCCTACACATCTTACTAACTTGAATTTAATTAAAGTGAATTGACATCTAACTTTCAGCTAAGCACATGATTAAGTCTCTCATGACATTTTCTGGCCAAAATGAAAAAAAAATATGATAGCACGTTTGATATATCCTGTGATCATCCTCAGATATTGGAAGAACTGTCAGGTAGAAGATAGATTTCCCATTTTATGCCCAGGTCCAGGGGAAGAGCTAGAACTAATAAATGAAAGTTAGAGGAAAGCAGATTATTTCTCTGGGTCAGAAAAAAGAAAAATAAATTTCCAGGTAGTGCTTAATTCATCCAGAATCTAGTAATGCAAAATAATTATTTCCTTTCCTCATTAACATGTTTCACTGTGAAAGTGTTCTTGGTTTGGTAGAAGTTTTCAATTTGATCATGACTTGAGTGGCACTACATTTTGGTTTGATTTTTTTCTGACCTCACAAAACTGTCAAAGAATGACATCTTTTAAGAACCCTAAATAGATGCATTTTAGTATCATTTAAACTACTTGCTCTGACAAATGACAATTTCTCTATACTTCAAAGTAGTGTTAGATTGGAGAACAATATTTTCTCCTTAGCTCACAAATATATATTAAAGGATCAAGAGGAGGGAAAAATAGAAAGATAAAGAAAGGTAGAGAACGGGAATGCAAAGCAAGAAATGATAAATACATAAAATGAAAAGTAATAGGTTTCCTTCATGTTACAAGGAGGACAGGGAGGCCATAAGCAATTAAATGCTTAGCTCTGTTTGCACAGAGCTAGAAGCTTGGTCCCATGTTGTCTGAGGTCTTGCCCTCAGACCATGCTGTGCCCATTTGCTAGGAACAAAGAGAAGGCAGGAAGAGGATGTACAGTACCTTATTGAAAAATATATTTTGATGAGTATTGGTGACCAACAGGAAAGACTGGCTAAGTGCAAAATGTTGCAGATGATGGAAAGACTAACCTACTATCAGAGCAGATTAGATTTTAAGAAGAAAGAGATGTATATTAGTCTGTTAATGTTACCATAACAATACTATAGATCAAGTGACTTCATCAACAGAAACCTAGTTTCTCATAATTCTGAAGGCTAGACGTCCATGACCAGGTTGCTGACAGGATCTGTTCCTTGCCTTTCTTTTTGGATAATAGGGCCACCTTCTCACTATGTGCTCACACTGGTTTTCCACTGTGTTTATACATGCTTGGTGTCTCTCCCTTTTTCTATGAAGACAAAAGTCCTATTGGATTAGGGCCCTACTCTTACAGCCTCAGTTAACTTAAATTACCTCCCTAAAGGTCCTATCTCCAAACACAGTCATATTGAGGGATCCTGCTTCAACATATGGATTTTGCTGAGACATAATTCAGTCCAGAACAATATGTAACACCCAAGATGTCAAACCCAGATGAAAGACAATAATGCCTGCATAACTATTTCAAAGATTTCACTCTAACCTGCATTCTGCATGCCCTGTGGCATCTTACTGACCTTGGATGCTCCATTTTTGCCTTTTAGAAGTTGTCAAAAATAACTATTTCTTGACTTTAAACTCAGACTCAGCTTTTCAACTCTCACCTTCAAAACTGTGAACTCTATTCAAGTGCCCGGTACCAAGTAATTTCTAACACAAAGACTTCTTTGTCTTAACTCTGTCTTGTTCGTGCCTCAATATGACCTTTTCCTATATAGTGACTTAAGTATGGTGGTCTTCCTCATCCAGCCCCAACCATATGTACTTCCTCTCAGGCCTCTGAGTGAGCCATGTCTGCCAGCTCAGCTTCTCAATGGAGCTTAAAGGATTCTGCCAGTAAGTGATCCTCCACCTACCAAACTGGAAGGTCTTGAGTCAAGGACAGTGTCTTGTTCATATTTGTGTACTTGAGGCCTACAATAGTGCTTGAACATGTGATGATTTTCTGAAGACTTTTTTTTAAATAAATGACAAAGAACAAATCAATTTTCCAATGAAACTACAAGAAGAAGTCTAAGTGAATTTGATAGTGAGTCTGGGATTTTTGTTTACTCTAGAAAGGAGAATGTTTGCCCATATGAATGGACACTCTCAACAGACAAACTTACTTTGCCTGGTTAGCACATAAAAGGCAAAGGGAAGATAAGTAAAGTGTTATGGTAAGAGTTATACTCTCAGTGTCTCATTCCTTCAGTCAACCAGCATTCACTGAACACCAGCTACAATCCAGAAACTACACAGTCCATACATATTCAAAGAGGAATGTAGTTCTGATACTTCTTGAGGACATGATCTATATGGTTAAGAGATATAAACAGACTATGATAAACATTGAGTGTTTTACTTATATGCTACCTCATTCTACAAAAGAGTGGAGAAATTTTACCAAAAAATCATAAAATGCAGAAGTATAAAATTAATATTTGAAAGCATCAGAAAAAAGGAAAATCTCACATAAATGCAGGCTATTCAGGACTCTAACTGGAGGTGCTAGAAGCAACAAATTGTACCATAAACTACCTAGTGGCTAATACAGAGAAACAACATTCATTTTAAGATTTGTGGTAAGAAACACAACTTGTCCTTTTATAAGTATCCATAAGTATTTTCTTTCTGTGTCTGCATTAGGGGAACACTGTGGAGATTTCTTAGTCAAGAGGACATATTAAGTATACACTGAAATCCTCACTTGCACTCAAATAACCAGAAATACTAAATAAAATATATCAAACTACACTTATCTTTATGAACATAGCCTGGATGAAAGGCATACAGAGAAATACCAGGGTGTCAGAAATGTAGTGATTTTGAGCTGAGGTCTGGCAACTCGTGAGAGAAAAGGCGGATCCTGGGAGTAAAGAGAGCCATAGGGGCTGTACGTCAACACCAGCATGTGGATGAAAGGTGCAATTGCTTTTCTTACCCTTGTGGTGGAAAACCAGTTGGTCTTCCACTGAAAGAACAGGACCTGTTAGCAAATCAGCTACTCAAGCCTTGTGATTCCAGAATCCTGGATTTGTGTCACATGATTGTGGAGGCCCAGTTACACTATCCAAGTCTGAAAAATCTAGAGCCAAAATACAAACTAAAGAACTTACTCAGAGAAACCCCCTAGGGAAAGCTGAAAAAGGGGAAATCTCCACAATCCAGAGTACACATGAGTAAGCACAAGGAGAAAATAATGCCCCGAGAACATGAGCTCACAGACAAGAAGGTCTGGGATGCCTGGGAGGCTCAGTCAGTTAAGTGTCTGCCTTCAGCTCACATCATGGAATGTGATAGCACCCTGGAATCCAGTCCTGCATGGGGCTCAGGGAGGTGGCTTCTCCCTCTGCCTGTGCTCCCCCTGCTTGTCCGCTGACTCTTTCTGACAAATAAATAAATAGAATCTTTTAAAAAATATTAGAATGTCTGCATCAAGGTAATAGGCAACAAACATAACTCACAGCAAAGAAACAAGAGAATGAGTAAGGGATGTTTAAATGAGTACATTTAAATTCTTGAAAGATGTGGCGCCTAAGTGGCTTGGTCAGAGGTCTGCCTTTGTCTCAGGTCATGATACTGGGGTCCTGGGATCAAGGCCCCAAATCGGGCTCCCTGCTCAAGGGGGAGTCTTCTCTGTCTCTCCATGTACCCCTTTATGCTCTCTTGCTAGCTCTCTCTCTCAAATAAATAAAATCTTTAAAAAACTTTAAAAAGTTTTTGAAGATAAAAAAATCTTTTTGTGAAACAAAAACAGAAAGTTATGAAATGGTACATTGATATTAAAAAGTTCAATAGAAGAAATATTAATGTAATTGAAAAGATAATAAATTTGAAGAGAAACCTAAGGACATTTCTTTCAGAATGAAACAAAAAATTGAGTAGGACATTTTTTTTTTAGATTAAGAGAAATGAAAGGGAGTATGAGGAAATCCAAAATACATCAAAGAGGCATTCGATAAAAAGAGTAAAATTGAGGCTCTCCTCAATATTCGTAAAGAAAATAGTTGGGCTTTCCAGAGGTGAAGAAAGATTGAGTCTTCATTTTTAAAATGCCAGTTAAGTACACTGATGTGCAATTTAGTGATACTGCAGAATATCAGAGTTAGAAAGAAATTTTCAATTTCCCAGAGAGGAAGAAAGAGATTGCTTCCATTGAATAAACACGGGGTGGTAGCACAGGAAAAGTACACAAACTAAATATATCAGGAATGAAGAGGGGTAAGAGAATACTTAATTTTGATTTAATAAAATAATACAGGTACTTTTAGCAATATCATCAAATTTAAAATTTGATAAAAAGGAAAATTTTCTAGGAAATGTTGAATTACCAGTATTAACTCGTAAGGGATTTTTTAAATCTCAATCGGTCAATATATATTAAAGAAATAGAACATTTCTGTATCCGTTCCCCAAAAGCCACAACAATATAACTTTATCAAACTTAAAAGCCCAGATCATTCCTATCTTATATAAATTCTTCGAGATAATAAAAAGAGGGAAAAAAGACTAATTTTTATGGTGTGAGTGTATTTATGCCAAACAGAGACAGAATACAAGAAAGTAAAATAAGAAGCTATTTTCACTTATGAACACGAATGCAACAATTTTATTTATTTTTAAAGATTTGAGAGAGTGGACATATGCATGGTGCAGAGAGGGGCCCAGAGAAAGGGAGAGAGAGAATCTCAGATTCCATTGGGCTCAATCCCACTACTCTGAGACCATGCCTAAGCCAAAATCAAGAGTGGGGTGCATAACCAACTATGCCACCCAGGTGCCCCACATGCAACATTTTTAAATAAAGTATTAGCTAAGCAAGTCTAACTTCATATCTCTGTATCTTTACAGAACAAAATACAATGCTCGAGTAGACTTGGAAGTATCATTAGAAAACTCAGGGAAAGGGGCGCCTGGGTGGCTCAGTGGATTAAGCCTCTGCCTTCAGCTCGGGTCATGATCCCAGGGTCCTGGGATCCAGCCTCACATCGGGCTCTCTGCTCAGCAGGGAGCCTGCTTCCTCTTCTCTCTCTACCTGCCTCTCTGCCCACATGTGCCATCTGTTAAATAAATAAATAAAATCTTAAAAAAAAAAAAAGAAAGAAAAAGAAAACTCAGGGAAAGATAGAGATTTACAAACTCAGAAGAAAAGCATAAAGGACAAGATATATACATATGTTTGACTACATCAAAAGATCATAAAATGATCATCCCAACAGATTTTTTAAAAACCTGATAAAAATGGAACAATATTCATTCATGATTCAAAGAATGAAAAAAGTCCAGGTAAGCAGTAAGAGAAAATGTCCATAAGTGGAGCTTTAAGAAAAATACCAAATACCTTATGTAATGACAAACTTTAGAAGCATTCTCATGAAAGGAAGAATAAGACAATTTTCATTATGTAGTAAAATTTATGTGCAGAATTAGAAAAAAATTTTGTCTCAAGTGATAGTAATGTGACTTACACTCTTGTTAAGTTTTATGTATGGTCTAATAAATTGTTTAGAATTAAAATATTTGACAAATTCTAAAGCTACAGTTTTTCTAATTTACATATATAAAGCTAATTTTCTTTATCTATAAAAATTTTAATAGCTGCCTATCTAGTGCAAAAGAAAAGCAAAGGAGATATAAAGATGAGAAAAGAAAAAATAAAATTGTCATTATTTATAGATAATTGTCATTATTTATATATATTTATAATATATAATATATAATATAATTTATATATATTTATAAATAATTTATAATAAGTTATAATTTATAAATAATTGTCATTATTTATATATAATTTACTATGTAGAAAACCCAAGGAAAACAAAATGCAATGATTTAAAATGAATATAATTCAGCAAAGTTACTGGATTCAAAGTTGACATTCAAACACTACTATTTATTTTTACACTTTATTTCACAGGATCATGACTTGAGCCAAAGACAGATGCCCAACTGACTGAGCCACCCAGGTGTCCCTGGATGGAAAAATTTTTCCTCAAGCAAATCACCAAAAAAGAACTAAGGAAATATAAACATATCTGACTAAATAAAATACATAATGGCCAAATACCAAAATTCACTCTAACTTTATAATCTTCTTTATGCAAATTTTAAAAGCAGACAAAATTAAACTATCGTGATTGAAATCAGAATAGTTGTTACTTTTGAGGCAGAGATGGGTGGGTAGTACTTCAAAGAGTTTCTAAGTGCGGAGGGAAGGGAGACTCCTCTGAGTGCCAGTGAAGTTTTTTCTTCTGATCTAGGTGAGGATTACACTTTTTGAAAATTTATCAGGCTGTACATATGTGTGTACATTTTTTCTGTATGTATATTAACTAAATATAAAATTTAAACACGGATATTGAAGCATGACTAAAACACAGATGCAGTGTTGGAGACTATTAAAATATAAAGGAAAATGAATATCTACAACATATTTTTCTAAAACCTCACAAAATCAAAGTAAAACAACATACTACTTTTTACAGAGTATTGACAAGAAATTTATATCCTCAAACATCAAGTAAGGAAGACTGTATTCTTTTATGAAACCCGTGCAAAAATAAACTAGTTTGAACATACCAACGAGCAATTTAGCATCATTTGTATGAAAATTGAAAGTTCCTATGTCTCACAACTCAATAATTCCATTTTTGCATATACACCACAAAGCACTATTTTTCAAACTGTGCATTTTGACTCATGAAGGGATTTTTAAATCAGCTTTATATATTATAACCAGTGTGTTTGTGTGTGTGTATAACAAAAGTAAAGTAAATTACTTGGAATAGAAAAATACCAAAATGTTGGTTCATGGACAGCTGCCAGTCCAAAACATGCTTTCATGGACAAAAAAAAGAAGAAACAAGAGTCAAGTTTTTAAAAAACTAAATTTGTTAACTTAATACTAACAAATATTCCAAGATTATCCTTAAAACATTTTTAGTACCAAAAAAAAAATAGTTCATTCTATTATAAATCATGGATGCCTCTTAATGCTAATGGTGGCTATGGGTTTTTTAATATTTGTACCTAGCAAAATCAAGTCAGCAAACCTGTGTGTATCCCCAATTTTTGTTTTTCTGAAATTTTATTCATCACTGACATCCTCAACTCCGAGAGTCATTATTCTACTCCATACCTCAGCTGTTCCCAGCAGATCACAGTCAGAATGAACTTTTTACACTGTAACTACTGAACTAATCACTCATTCCTTCTTCAACACATGCAGTAGATGAATGCTGGGGGGAAGGGGAACAAGGGTTGGGGGAATGGTTGAAGGCCATAAGTCAGTTAGCTTGATTTAATTCCTCAGTAAGCCCTTTTAAAAATATGTGCCATTGTTCAAAAGGGCATGGCAATAGAGGTAGAAGTCTTATTGTAAATCCATCATCTCTGTGAAAAATAATTCATGGGTCAAAACCATATCTTTATTTATGATAGTACCTAAGTACACTACTAAGTGCTCAGACTGGGCAAGAATGCAGGGGATCATAGGTCAGGGAAAGCCTGGATCCCACTTCAAGTTAGTACAGAGTGGTTGTGACAAAGAGGAATGAAAGGAGCTTAAATATTAAGATGGAAGTTACACTTAACACTGACCCACTCTCATTGTTTCTAAATTTAAGTTCATAGTTTAAAAGTAGATGTCTATGCATTGTTTAGAAGTTTGTTTTTTTTTAATATTTTTATTTATTTATTTGGCAGAGAGAGAGAGAGAAGCAGGCTCCCTGCTGAGAGCCCAATGTGGGGCTCGATCCCAGGACCCTGAGATCATGACCTGAGCCGAAGGCAGAGGCTTAACCCACGGAGCCACCCAGGTGCCCCATTGTTTAGAAGTTTAAGTGCTTGGAGTTTTATATTAAAAATATCAAGCAGTTGAGGGTCTATAAAGCTGTAGAAGATAAAGTGGCCCTTTGGTTATGTTAAGAATATAAAATGATTTTTAAAAAATCAACTGATGAGCCAAAATAATCTCCAACAATATCAATTTTTTTTTTTTTTAGTTTATGGAGTCATAAAATGTTAACAATAGGCATTTGCATGGCACAAGTCCTGGCTTGGCCATATTTTAGGTTTCTGCCCTTTGACAAGTTGCTTTCCACTTCCATTTACAAACCTTGAGATAATTTATCTCAGTCCTTCCCACTTTGCAGATGAAGAACGGACCCAAAAGGGGACATGACTATTCTTTGATCACACAGGTAGTGAGGCCAGAATCAAGGACCCCTTGTTCTCAGTCCAGTGCTCTACTACCTACAGAACTTTGCTCCTCCTAGATCGTATGTCAGGAGGACATCATATCCATGTGAGAATAATGCACTTCACCAGTCAGCAACTGCGGCCCACTGAATATATGTTTTAAATGGAAAACAAACATTAATCCTCAGCCACTAAATACTGTATTTTTATCCATAAGAAAGCAATAGATACTATACTCCATTGATATTTGGCCCAGTTAGAAGAGATTTCCTAACCTAATGGTAGAATGAAGTAATAACGTTTGATAGGAGGCAATTCTTATAGTTTGCTTTAAAAAATGGTAAAAAAAAAAAAAGTTCAAAATAATTAACATTCATCTGTAACATTTTCTGTTCATTTAAAGGGTTTACATTATATGTGTTATATTTATTATATTTATATATTAGGAGATTATGAGTTCTATCGCATTTCTATGGTAACAAATACTTCCTTTTATTTACTCTACATTTATGATTTTCAAGTAGCCCTATAGTTCTGTGTTTAATTTCTTCTGGATGCACTTTCTATACTTCAGGAAGCATTGAATACTGCTAATTCCCTAATCTCTCCTGATTCCATCAATTAGTGGTTCCAAATGTGAACACTTTCAGGGACTAAGCAAAAACAAACATGCAAAGCGACAATTTAAAGTGGTGAGAAACTGAACAGAAGAGTTCGTGTCTTTGTTTCCATTCTACAGGGATATTGAGAACATGTCGAATTCTAACGGAAGTGTGAGTTTCCATGAACCATTAGCTAAAATCCAAAGGGAAAAGGGGAGAGAAATTGGGACAGCCTTCTAAAAAGGAAAGCCCTGCTTCTTTAATTTAGGGCTCCTGTCCAGTGCAGAGTCAAATCCTCTGCACGGTAGCATGACTCACATCATGAGTGGTCTCCATAAGGACAAAGCTCAGGTGGTCCCAGTAGACCAGGCCTATTTTTAGCTCGCTACCATGACTCTTCTGTTCTAGTTTTGACCAATAATGACCCACCTTTGTTTTCAAACCACCTACAGGTTCTTTTTGTACACTTTATTTTGCCTGAGAAAACCCCTTCATTCATTATCTTTAGCTAAGAGACTATCCTAAACTTCTATCATTAGAAAAGAAACAATGGATATAATCAGCAGATGAGCCGAAGAAAGGTAATCCCTGTAATAAAATGGACACAGAACATTTCTGACCTTCTCCAACCCTAAACACCACTAATCTAACCTACAAGAGGAGGGAAAAAAAAAATCAATATCTAAGAAGAAATTGTTAAATACTTTCCCCTTTGAGGAAATGTTTCCCCCTAAACACTCAATGAATCTCTCAGAGAATGAGAGAATGACAACATCTCAGAAAAATTCTCTGAAGCACAAGCCACAAGCCTTGGACCAAAGCATCATTCCACCAAGAACAAGAGATTTTAAAAGGACCATCAAACTCTAGCTCGGAATGAGAGGAAAAGGTGAGAGCAATCTGAAAACTGAAAGCAGGCAACTCAAGGAGACAGAACTTCTTTCCCAAGGCCCTGCCTAGTGATGGATTTCTGAGTTTTCTAACAGGCTCTGTTCTTTTCATAGCTGTATTTGCTACACAAGTTTCGATAGCACCTTGCTCAAATTCACAAGTTTCACATAGTTGATACCGAAGACCAATAGCCAGTAAGTTTGAAAAAAAGAAAGGCAGAATGAAGTGATAGCTGATAGAAAAATAAAAAATGACCCTAAGAAGTGGCTCCATTAGTTTAACTTTCCCTTTTACAGAAACAGAACCCAAGCCCTTGGTAATGAAAAGCTCAAAGCAAGATGACATTAACATGAGTAGCAACCTCCACTTATGTTTTTTAACTTCATATCCAGTTCATTTCTAATACACAACACAGTTTGTATTGGTTAAGACAAAAAAAAAGTTATTGAAGTATCATCAATACATATAGAAGAACAAATTAAACAGATGCACATTTTTTAAAATAACAAAACAAGCACTTCTGAAACCACCATGAAGGCAAAGAACAGGAACACCACTGCTAGTCCCTTGGAAACCCCTACATGCCCTAAAAGCCATTTGTACTAAAAACTTTATCTATAAAGAAAGTGACTCTCTTAGGTGGTAACTGTTAACTTACTTTACTATATATTTCCCTGCTTAGATATGTATTTCCAAGCAATGTATTTTTAGTTTTATTCATGTAATGTAACATCATTATATGTAAATTTTTATGTCTGACATTTTTCATTCAATATGTACTTGTGAGATTCAGCTAGGTTGACATGTAGAGCTGTAGTTTGTACTCTATTGCTGTATAATATTCCACTATATGAATATATCAGATTTCATTCATCCATTCAACTGCTCATAGACAACTAGATGTATCCAGTTTGGTGCTATTATAAAAAATATGGTTATGAACATTCCTAAACATGTTTACTGGCTTACATGTGCAAGAGTTTCTTTAGGGTATATACGCATACAGAGTAAAATTTCTGTGTTACAGACTGTGCACATAGTCCACTTAGAATGCTTTCAGAAAAAAAAAAAGTAACTTAAAATGCTTAAACAATGAGATCTTTTACTATTTGACATAATAAATTGAGAAAAGTAAAACTCAGTATTGTTTTAGTGGCCCAACAAGGTCATCAAGGATCTGGGAAATTTCCATCTTTTACTTTGCCATCCTCAGTGTCTCTCTTTGTTCTCAGGCTAGACCCCTCAGAGTTACAGAACAACTACAAAGCTCCAAACATCATACCCAATTACCACATCCAGAGGAAGAGGAGGCTAGATTTCTGTCCTAGTTGTGAGAAAACCTTTCCTGAAGCCCCCAGCCAACTTTCTCACCTCATAGGTAGCAATCGCATCACATGCCCTCCCTAGGTCCGTCACTGGAAAGGGCAAAAACACTTGCATTAAGCCAGTCAAGATATTGAAGATATTCCTCACAGGCTGGAAAGCAGTCGCTTTCCTAAGTACCCAGCTGTGGGGAGGTGGCTTACCCCTTATCTTTTTCCCTTAACTTCGGCTATCATTAGAAATAATGGTATTTATTTTTTGTTGTGGAAAATCAAATTTTATACATAAGTAGAGAGAAAAGCCTAAGTAACAGTAATAAACCCCCTCCCATGTACCCATCTTACAGCTCTATAATTAACTCATGACCCACCTCCCTTCATCTATATCCATTCATCTCCCTATCTTCTCCCCTAGATTGTTCTGAAGTAAATCTAGCTGTCATGTTACTTCACTTAAAAATATATCAGTAGCACATCCTTAAAAGATAAAGATTCCTAAAAACCAAAACCACAATGCAATGATCACATCTCAAACAACAATGGTCTAATGGTCTCTCCTTTGCTATCCTGCCCACCACTTCCTTGTGGTGTATTCAGTAAACTTCTACCTCCTTTGTCCTGCCTCAGGTGACTCCTTTCACCCCCCAGGCCTGATCGGATCACCCCACATTTGATGGGTTCCCCCACAGGGAGCCTTTGCCAGCTGGGGCTCTCCCCTGATTCTCCAGGAATTTACTGGGACTTTCCCTCAGGGGACTGACTCTAGTACTCCTTGGGGAACAGAGGACCTCAGGCCCAGGTTACGCCTCAGTGACGATCCAAGGCTCCAGGAGGAACCCACTGGAAATCCCTTGCTTGAAAGGGTGAGAGATTTCCCCTCTTGGCCTTCAGAGGGATCCTTCCCTCCGTCTCCTTTTGGCCCATTTTAAGCCTAGTACTCCTCAGACAACTGAAGGCTCTGACCATGTCGGCTCCTTGGTGTGCTCTGAAGGTTGAGAGGGAATGAGTTAAACTGTCCACACCTCTGAGGGAGAGGGACTCCTCTCCTCTCCCACTTCATCCCCCTGAAGCCTCCATTCCCAACATGCAGCGCAACTGACAGCAGCAGCTCATCCAGGGTAGTCTGCACATGTTACAGACTCATTTGCAACCCTTTCCTGACAAGGGCTGACTCTCCACCAGCCTGCTTCATTTGAGCTTCCCTTTTATCCCTTATTCCCGCAGATTCAGCTGCCATCTTGATCTACAGGCAAAATATGTCACTACCTGTCTGATTGAATCCAACAGTTCCATATACAAATGATGGTTCAACAAGGATTCCAGTCCATAATCAGAGGATCCCCTCCCGCTAAACCCCATGGACCTGGCCACCAGTGAATTTCCCTCAAATGGCCTACCAGCACATGGATATAATACCATGCTCTAGTCTCTAACTGTACAAATTCCCGGATGCACAAGTTTGGGTATGGACAGCACACCCTTTGTCCAGCATGAAGCAGCTACTGAAGATGGGACATCTGCCCAAATGCCAAACACCTGTCCTTTTCCATCTGTCAGGGAGGAATGTAGAGGCCACTTTTAGGCGACAGTCCTGAGCAATGGAAACCTGAGTAAGATAAAAGGGCCCACAGCAACCCCTGGGCTGAATGCAAACAGGTTCATTAGGTGACCCGCCTCAAAATAGCCATAGGCCCTAGCTGCCAATGGGTGACTTACAACCCAGCACAGGTACCAAAAGAAGAAAATTCTATACTTCCCATACATACTCACTTCCCTCCTTAACTACAGCCCCCCACCACTGCCTGTGGCAGTCTCTCCTTTGCTGTTCTGCCTGCTGCTCCCTTGCAGTGTATTCAATAAAATTTTATCTCCTTTTAAAAAAAAAAAGAAACAAAACAGTCTCTACTCTAGCTGTATTCACTACCTCCAATTATCTCAAAAGTATGTGTGTGTTTAAAAAGTTTATTTGAATTGAAGCATGCCTTAGTGGCTTGTTTGGTTGAATATCCAACTCTTGACTTTGGCTCAGGTCTTGACCTCAGGGTTATGAGTTCAAGTCCTGCACTGGGCTCCACACTAAGCATGGAGCCTACTTTAAAAATAAATAATGTAAAAATAAATATAGTTTATTTGAGTTGAGATCCAAGTAAATCCCAAACATTGCAACTGGTTGATAGGTCTCCTAAGCAAAATCAGGTACTCTTGGGGGGAAAAAAAATCAGGGTTCTGTAAATGAGGAGTATGGGCAGTTGAGGAAATTGGAGTGCAGTCTGGAGTTCCCAAACTACTAGGCCCCAACCAAGCTGTGGATGATCTTTCCAAAATGCCCACTGATGGTCAGTAGTCACATCTGGAAATACTATAGTGGGGAAGTCAGCTTACTATCTAGCAGATCTTTGTCCTCAGAGAGCAAAAAGTATTAAAGATTCCGATCTCTTGGGAAAAGCATACAACAAAAAAAAAATGAGGATCATTGAAAACTGGGTGGTAAAGAGCATGGAATTAATGCTAATTCCACTATAGAAGGAATTTACTTTTAAGAGATCAGTATGAGCAAGAGATTAATAAAGATGGCAAAAGACCAGACAATTATAGTTCCCTGGCAAATACCTATTGATTTAAATAAAAACACAGCAGCAGCTCTTCCTGCCCATGGGCCCTATCCCTGTGCTTTAATAAACCACCATTTTGCACCAAAGATGTCTCAAGAATTCTTTCTTGGTCATCAGCTCTGGACCTCACCCCACCGAACCTCACCTAGATTCTAGAACTTCATCATCTGTTGCCTGAACGTGGGGCTGTGAGTCTTCACATTTGGACTCTGAGCTTCGATGCAAACTTGATGACTAAACTGGGAGGAGGAGTCAAGATGGCAGAGAAGTAGCAGGCTGAGATGACATCAGGCATCAGGAGATCAGCTAGATAGCCTATCAAACAATTCCGAAAACCTACGAATCCAACAGGAGATTGCAGAGAAGAAAAACAATTCTAGAAACAGAAAATTGACCACTTTCTAAAAGGTAGGACCAGCGGAGAAGTGAATCCAACGCGATGGGAAAATAGACCCCAGGGGGAGGAGCCGGCTCCCAGCAAGCGGCGGAGCACAAAATCAGGACTTTTAAAAGTCTGCTCCACAGAGGGACATCGCTCCAGAGGCTAAACTGGGGTGAAGACCTCACGGGGACAGCGTGGACTCAGGCCCCCCGGGGTCACAGAAGGATCGGGGGTGTCTGAGTGTCGCAGAGCTCTCAGGTATTAGAGCGGGGAAGCTGGCTGCGGAGACAGAGCCGAGGTTTCCTAGAGCTGTGGTCTGTGACACGGGCCAGTGCTCTGTGCGAGAGGTCCCCACAAGATCCGGGGAGACTCCGACCCGGGAGAGCTCAGGGATCTACAGGGTTCGGAGACTCCAGGTGGGAATCTGCCAGAGACAGAGACGCTTGGTCACAGGCTGGGTGAGCTCGGAGCGCTCCCAGAAGCCAGTGAGACGGGACTGATTACGCACGATTTTCTCCAAGCGCAGCTGGAGGCTGGGGAGACGGAAGTGATTAAACGCTTTTCTCTGAAGGTGCACTGAAGACTGGGGCCCCTAGCTCTCGGCTCCTCCGGGCCGGAGATTGGGAGGCGCCATTTTCATTCCTGTCCTCAGGAACTCTACGGAAAGCGTTCAGGGAACAAAAGCGAACCTGAGAGGATTACTTAGCCCGGTCACTGGTAAGGGCGGTGCAATTCTGCCTGGGGCAGAGACACTTGAGAATCACTACAACAGGACCCTCCCCCAGAAGATCAACAAGAAATCCAGCCAAGACCAAGTTCACTTAACAAGGAGAACAGCTGATTCTTATCTGGACAAAATGACAAGGCGGAAAAACTCACCACAAAAAAAAGAACAGGAGGCAGGACCCAAGGCTAGGGACCTAATCAATACAGACATTGGTAATATGGCAGATCTGGAATTCAGGATGACAATTCTCAAGGTTCTAGCCGGGCTCGAAAAAGGCATGGAAGATATTAGAGAAACCCTGTCAGGAGAAATAAAAACCCTTTCTGGAGAAATAAAAGAACTAAAGTCTAATCAAGTTGAAATCAAAAAAGCTATTGATGAGGTGCAATCAAAAATGGAGGCTCTTACTGCTAGGATAAATGAGGCAGAAGACAGAATTAGTGATATAGAAGACCAAATGACAGAGAATAAAGAAGCTGAGCAAAAGAGAGACAAAGAACTACTGGACCACGAGGGGAGAATTCGAGAGATAAGTGTTACCATAAGACGAAACAACATTAGAATAATTGGGATTCCAGAAGAAGAAGAAAGAGAAAGAGGAGCAGAAGGTATACTGGAGAGGATTATTGTAGAGAATTTCCCTAATATAGCAAGGGGAATAAGCATCAAAATCCAGGAGGTGCAGAGAACACCCCTCAAAATCAATAGGAATCGGTCCACACTCCGCCATCTAATAGTAAAATTTACAAGTCTTAGCGACAAAGAGAAAATCCTGAAAGCAGCACGGGACAAGAAGTCTGTAACATACAATGGTAAAAATATTAGATTGGCAGCAGACTTATCCACAGAGACCTGGCAGGCCAGAAAAAACTGGCATGATATATTCAGAGCACTAAACGAGAAAAACATGCAGCCAAGAATACTTTATCCAGCTAGGTTATCATTGAAAAAAGAAGGAGAGATAAAAAGCTTCCAGGACAAACAAAAACTGAAAGAATTTGTAAACACCAAACCAGCTCTAGAGGAAATATTGAAAGGGGTCCTCTAAGCAAAGAGAGACCCTAAAAGTATTATCAGAAAGGAACAGAGACAATATAGAGTAACAGTCACCTTACAGGCAATACAATGGCACTAAATTCATATCTCTCAATAGTTACCCTGAACATAAATGGGCTAAATGCCCCAATCAAAAGACACAGGGTTTCAGAATGGATAAAAAAACAAAACCCATCAATATGCTGTCTACAAGAAACTCATTTTAGACCTGAAGCCACCTCCAGATTGAAAGTGAGGGGGTGGAAAACAATTTACCATGCTAATGGACATCAGAAGAAAGCTGGGGTGGCAATCCTTAGATCAGATCAATTAGATTTTAAGCCAAAGACTATAATAAGAGATGAGGAAGGACACTTCATCATACTCAAAGGGTCTGTCCAACAAGAAGATCTAACAATTTTAA
>ML103164.1:0-33916 GCA_003697995.1 Taxidea taxus jeffersonii
CTCTCTCTCTCTCTCTGCCTGCCTCTCTGCCTACTTCTGATCTCTCTCTGTCAAATAAATTTTTAAAAATTTAAAAAAAATTTCAGTTCTCCTACCACCTCACACCAGTCAGAATGGCTAAAATTAGCGATTCAGGAAATGACAGGTGTTGGTAAGGATATGGAAAAAGGGGAACCCTCCTACACTGTTGGTGGGAATACAAGCTGGTGCAGCCACTTTGGAAAACAGCATGGAGGCTCCTTAAAAAGTTGAAAATAGAGCTAGCCCACGACCCAGCAATCGCACTACTGGGTATTTATCCTAAAGATACAAATGTAGTGATCTGAAGGGGCACATGCACCCGAATGTTTATAGCAGCAATGTCCCCAATAGCCAAACTATGGAAAAAACCTAGATGTCCATCAATAGATGAATGGATAAAGAAGATGGTGTGTGTGTGTGTGTGTGTGTGTGTATATAGTGGAATACTATGCAGCCATCAAAAAATCTTGCCATTTACAACAATGTGGATGGAACTAGAGGGTATTATGCTGAGCGAAATAAGTCAATCAGAGAAAGACGATTATCATATGATCTTACTGTTATGAGGAATTTGAGAAACAAGACAGAAGATCATAGGCGAAGGGAGGGGAAAATGAAACAAGACAAAACCAGAGAGGGAGACAAACCATAAGAGATTCTTAATCTCAGGAAACAAACTAAGGGTTGCTGGGGAGCTGGGAGGGATAGGGTGGCTGGGTGATGGACACTGGAGAGGGTATGTGCTATGGTGAGTGATGGGAATTGTGTAAGACTGATGATTCACAGACCTGTACCCCTGGGGCAAATAAAAATTATATGTTAATAAAAAATTACTAAAAAAAAGGAATATACACATGAATATCTGTCTACTTATTTATCCATCTCTAAATATATACTTACAAAACTGGGATTAAACACATACTGTGTGTTTACAAAAACCAATTAAGACCAATTTTGTTGAATAAAGCTCTTCCATCTTTCCAACTCAAGAAAAAAAAAAAAATCAGTTCTCCCATCACATCAGCCACATTTGAAGTGCTTACGTGTCCAATGGCTGCTGCATTGGACAGGGCATAATTTTGAGCATTTCTAGCCCTGAAGAAGGTTCTGTTGGCTATCCTTTCTTACAAACTCATGATTCCTCAATCTCCCTCCTCCCCAAGACCACCAATGGGGATGTGACTTCCATCAGCCCCCGGGGACTCGCACCCAGGAGTACACGGCCCTGAATGAGGACACAGAGCCACACAGGGTATTAGCTGTCAGGAGGACGCACACTGAGGCAGGGTGCCTCATCTCCCTCACCACACCGGGAGGCAGAGCTCAGGTTAGAGGGGCAGACATTCCCCTTGCCCCCTTCTCTCTGAGCCCCCAGCTGATTGCCTTGCCCTGGGACAAGCACACGTCCAATAAATGCTTGCTGGATGCCACAGGGAAAAGAGACTTGACCCAACTACTTTACCTCAGTTCCTCCAATTTATCTCCTAAAATCTTTTTTTTGCTATGATAAAATATGTTTCAACTTAAGAATGTTTGCATTTCTCAGGCTTTTCAAGAAACTAACCAAAGCATCCTATTACCCAAAGTTGGGGTATATTTGGAGCCTGAGGGTGTACATGAAAAAACTGAAGTTGACTGGCAAAAACCAAGAGAAAGTTCAAGAATTCCACCTCCTGGCTCATGCAGCACGAGGCATGTGCGACAGAGGGACCCTCCACACCAGGTAATGGTGGGACCAGGAGTCAACCCATGTGTGACATAATAATAAATACATACTGGTCTCTGCCCCTCAGACCTCTCATTCCTGACACAGATCTCCTAAACCCTGTAATGTCTAAGGGACAGAGGTGACAGGGGCGGCCCTTTCAACTGTATCTGAGTTCATGCTGATGAGGACTCTTGCTGGGCTCTAGATAGCTTCAGGATGGGGGGCCAGCAGCCAGAGGAGCCCACCCGGGGATTAGAAGGTTGGAACTTCCAGCACTGTCTCCTCCCCCAACCCTGGGGTATCTAGGGAGAAAGAGGAGCTCGGGATTGTGTTCAGTCACCCACGGCCAATCAAACTTCCAGAAAACCCCTAAACCACGGAGTTCTGTGAGCTTCCAGCTAGGTGCTGGGCGGCTGGGGAGCCTGGAGAGGGCACAGAAGCTCTCAGCCCCTTCCCACCTGCCTTGCCCTAGGCATCTCTGACATTTGACTCTTCCAGAGATGCATCCTTTAGAATATACCAGTGGTAGTAAGGAGGGTTTTCCTGAGTTCTGTGAATTGTGCTGGTAAATATGTGAACCTGAGGAGAGGAGCATAGGAACCCTTGATTTATGGCTGGTTGGGTCTCCCAACCAGGTCATATGGGTGGCAATGCAGGACATGTGAGGCGTGTCAGACATGGGGCCAATCCAGCAGGACTGAGCCCTTTGCCCATGGAGTCCATGCTAATCCTGGGTAGTTAGTGTTGGAAGTACTTGGTGTGGAAAACCCAACATCTGGTGTCAGAGGAGTTGGTGTGAGTAGAGAAGGATAAGTAGGTAGACAGATAGATATTCACATGTATGTTCCTTTTTTTAAAATAATTTTTATTAACATATAATTTTTATTTGCCCCAGGGGTACAAGTCTGTGAAGTTCTCCCTCAGCAGGACCCTCAGCTGGGCTGGAAGGCAGTGTAATGCTTGGGGACAAGTGCACGTTTTCAAGGCAGGCAAGACTGTATATTACTGGTGTTGTGGAGTTAGTATAAAGATTGCCTACAACGATGCAGAATAAATGCCCAGCACAGGCCTGGAACATAGTCACTAATGGCAGCAGGCATTGTGGCTGTTTCATTATTATCACATTAAAGGTACTTTTCAAAAATGAGATGAGATTAAGTGTGACAACACTCTCCAAAATAGAACACGGTCTGTAAACCTACCGGACTACAGCCCCACTCTGTGGATGAGAACGCAGAGGTCCAGAAGGTTGACAACTCACCTAAGGCTGGTGGAGAGGAAGGTGGGCAGGCAGGGAGGGGGCTCTCAGCCCAGCCATCGGATCATTCGCATCCTTTTGCCCCTGCCCTACCTCTCCACTGGGGCCCTGGGCAGTGAAGGGGTTCTTGACCATGGATTTGGTTACCTCTCCGTCAGCCCCACCGCTCTAGCCCCGCCACCAGCCCCCACTTACAATGTTCATGAGTGTGAGTAGGTACTTCTGCACGTGCTCCTTCCCATGGAACTGGACCACAGAATCGTCCACGCCCAGCAGGACCTCGATGTTGTAGTCGCCGTCAGTGACATGCCTTCGCACCCTGTGCCTTGAGCCACTGACACGCTCTTCCAGGACACCCAGGGCACGGCTGAGGTTATCCAGGCTGCCCGGCGGAGCTCCTGGAAGGACAGAGGACACAGTCTGCAGTAGCCCAGGCTCACCAGGGACATCTGAATGAGGCAAAACCCCATGTGAGTGCAACTTGGAACCAGCCTGGTCATCACCTTGGTGAAAACTCACACAGTACCCAAATAATCCCTATTTTACAGAATGAACTGAGATTCTGAGGGAGCAGAGTGCATGCCAGCTGGGTTCAGAACCAAGTCCACGGCCATCACTGAGCCCGGGTCTGGTACCCTGCGATGAATGGAGAGGCTGTGAAAGCACTGCTGGGAGTGGGCATGGCCAGCGCAAGCTCTTTTCACCCATTCACACACTCAAATGCCCGAGGGCAGCTGCCCAGATGCCAAAGGGCTAGTCTCCCCAGTGTGGCCACCACATTATAACCAGGAAGACAGAGGCCCAGCCCTGGTGGGGTGTGTTCCATGGTGTCTCCCTAGGCAGCGCCTCTTCTAAAACTTTCCTCCACTGAAGCAAGGCCCCTCATCTGTTGGCCAGGCCCACCTGCCCCCCCCCCAGGGTCAAGACCTCCCATGGGCACCCCTCCCCAGGTGAACCGTGCCTACCTCTAGCCACAAGCCAGGGAGATGGGTGGTTACCTGACTGAATCGTGCAGGGGACCAGGGCTCTCTACTGACAGTTTCCTCATAGTCTGCCTGGGTGGGGGAAGGGACCCAAGGGGCCTCAGGGAAGGGTCCCAGAAGGTCATCTCGCTGTCTGCCTCAGCTCTCTTTTCCCTGCCCTCCACGTACCAGGCCTGGAGCCCAACCTGGACCAGAGCTCAGGCTCCCAGCCCTTCCCTGTCCCCACCTCTCAGGGTGGCAGCTGAACTGACCTGGCTGACCTTTGTCACTACTAGCAGTCCCAGACCACACCGCCTGCTAAGTCCTAGTGCGAAAGCTTTCTGGAAATCCCCCACATCCTTGTATTGGACTCTGTGTCTGTGCTGGGGCCCTGACCCCAGGTCCTGCTTTTCCTTGGTATTCCCAGACACCTGCTCTGGCGAAGGGCCGAGGATCTCAGGTCTTTATGCCATCACCCACCCAGGGTGTGATATCTGGTCCCTGTAGCGCCTGCAGCAGGAGGTGGGGTTGATGCCCCCTGCAGCACCACCTCTCTACAAAGAGTCTTCCAGAATAATTCTCACTTGTCCTGGAAGCCTCTCGTCTGCTGCCTCCTCCAGATGGGAGCAGGAACTCTCTCTGCAACCCAGTGGCACATGGCAGATGCTGGAAGCAGAACAGGGCCTCTGAAGGCAGCGTGACAGCTCAAAGTCAGGCAAAGCAGTCTGGCCTCTGGTCCTGCCCCACCACTCAGCCCTGTGCTCAGGTCTCCGCAGCCAGGCCTGACGAACGGGCCTCTGTGGTGTGCACAACTGTATCCACTTTACAGACAGAAAGACTAATGGAACTCCAGCCCAGCTGACTCAGCCAGGAGCTCTCGCCTCTGCACCTGCTGTCTATTAGGTTTGCGGCCCAGAGCTGCCAGCTGGCCACAGGACAGGCACCAAGGAGGGAAAGTGGGGGTGAAGGTTAAGGAGATGAAATAGAAGCAGAGGGGGAGGGCTCTGACAGAACTAGGCTGGGCCAGGGCTGAGCGGCTGCTTGCATTCCAGTATTTCCTGGGGGGTCCTCGTGCCCCCTACCCCAGGCCTGGGCCTCTGCCTCCCGTCTGGGCAAGCTGACATGCAAATGCTAGGGAGCCCTGCAGGGGCAGGGATGGGGGCTGGGATGGCAGGCCGGCAGGCAGTGGCCCGTGCAGAGCTGCTCATTCTGCCTGCTGCCTGGCAATGATTCAGGACCATCCGTGCTGCTCCCAGAGGAGACACCAGCTACTTAAACCTGACAGGGGATTTGAGGAATTGCTACTCTATTTTTACACATTTATTTCTTTGCATTTCCAACAAGCAGGGACAGCTCACCTTCAGAACCACCTTGGGAGGCAGAAAAATGGTAATTTCCATAAAAAAAATAAAACCTCTTCTCTTGGGAAGAGGCTAGATGTTCCCCTCTGCCCCTGTCAAGCCAGGGGTCACTGATGTGTGGTCCCCAGGGCAAAATCAGACCACAGAGGCATGTATTAGGACCATGTGGTGTTTTAAAAATATCTTATTTGGTTGACAGTATTTCAAAATCGGGAGAGTTCATGTTGAACAAAATCTGGAATAGCCATCTTCTGTTGAGGAATCAGGACATGGGGTCATGGGGTTGGAGGGAGGTGATGGGCAGGTAACACTGGGCTGTGGATTGGCATGACACACGGGGCCTGTGTCCCCAGACCACCTGGCCTGCTGCCCTCCTGGCCCCCGAAGGTGTCAGAGTTTGCCCCAGACCCTAACCTTGGGAGCTGCCATGCGTTGCGCCCCCCCCCCCATTCCACTGTTCCCTGTGTAGGGTGGGGCGGGGTGGGGGGGGTAAAGGGGCTGCCACAGAGCCAGAGCTGGCTGGGACGTATCCTGTAGCTGTTTCTGCCAAGCAAGCACAGTGTTTGGCTCAATTTATGTTACGGGTCCATTAAAAACAGCAATGTGTCTTAAAGATGCAACAGAAATGACAATTTCACCCCAAGCATAATTATTACTGTTCTAGTTGTTACTTTAATCATGATGATTTAGGGGCGTGACTTGGACATGATGCTCTAGAACACCTTCCCCCAAGACCCAAGCCCTGTAGAGATGCCCCAAAGCCCAAGCTCAAAGTGCAATTGAGGAGAAAGGCGTGTACCCTGCTCTGCAGTGCAGCCCCTGGAAGCCTCAGCCCTGCTCAGGCCTGACAGGACATGGTAGTGGCCCCATGATCAGCAGGGTCCTCCAAGTCCCCAGGCCCAGGGCCACACAAGCAGCCAGGCTAACATTCCTTCTACCCTGTCAATCTTGGATGTTTCTTCTGTTTCCCAACAATGGGCTTAGTCCTGGAGACCAAGTTAGGCAGAAACCCCGACCACACTCTGGTTCTAGGCAGGCCTGACCCCCACGCCAAGTCCCACCGCAGGGAGCTCCAGCTCCTGTCTAGTGCCAGGTCAGCTGCCTAGGAATTCCCTGACACCCACACTGCTCACCAGGCCTGAAGACTCTGCTCCAATCAGTCCCTTAGGGTGGGGGGTGGGGTGGGCGGGTTGTGCTCTTTGCCACTCTCCCCTCCTTCCCCTGGAGTTCCTGCATGCCTACAGCCTGAGTACTAAGCCACAGTGCTCACCCCGCCCTCTGCTCCATCCCTCACTACTGGTTCAGCTGCCAGCACCGCCCATCTCCTGCAGCAGCAGGATGCCAGCCCTACCCTAGCCCCTGTTGCCCTCTCTACGCTGCCTCCCCAACGAGAAGCTGCTGGTCCCCGTGGGTGGCTGCTCCATGAGAGAAAGAAGACAGGATCCCTTGCAGGCCAAGACTTCCCCGACTGGAGGCATCTGTGGAAGGGCCCCATCTTTCCAATGGGTAACAACAGAGATTTTAGTTCCCAGCATTCCCTGTGCTGGGGCTTTTGTTGCTCATGTTGCAGGCAGAGGTTGACAAGGCAAGAAGCTTCCAAGAGCTGTTCCCAGTTTTCGAGTCTCCAGAGGGGATCAAGCAGGATGCCTTGGAGAATCAAGGAAAGGACAGGATAAACAGAATTGGATCCAAGGAATCCCAAAGCACCTGTCCTCCATGGGAATCAGTGGATCACAGTGGCCAAGCTCATCCAAGGGCTTTGGAGCACAAGCCCCTCATCAGGGGGTGGCCTCAGGCACAAACCTCTGCTGCCCCAGCAGCCCTCTGATCCCCACTGCAAGAAGAAGGCTCCTCGCTGTCCTCCTTTCTGTCCTCCTTTTAGCATCTAGGAACCCCAGGAGCAGAAAGAGTAAGTGACTGAGACAAGCAACATAGCCAAGGAGAAGCTGGGGCCCAGCTTGGGCCAGGGGATCCCTCGTAGTTAACCATCCCCACACTTCAACAGCCCTGAGGGATGGCTTGAGGAAACGGAAACTGGTAGAAACAGAATTGTTTAGCCTGGAGAAGAGAGCCCCCTGGGGCCTGAGTCTGCAAAGGCCTCAGGAGCATTGTTGGGGAGCTGCTGATTCTGTAGTTTGTTCAAGGGCATCTGTGTATTCACAAATCCCACAGCCAGGACTGTGCCACACTGACCTCTTCACCTGGGCTGCACTTCCCGTGGCTGTGGCTGCTTCCCAAACTGAGCACTCCCCACCAGGCCCAGCAGGAGCCCCTCAAAAGGCCCAGAGGGAAGGAAGTCGTGGCCCTCCTGCACTGACCTCAGGGACACGTGTGGTCCCCATCTGCCTCCCACAGCTAGCATATCTCTTGGGGGATGGGGTGCACAGAGCCTTGAGATGATACTTCTCAGTGACAAGAGAAGACTGCTGTCCCCTACTTGTGGAGTCATTGTCCCCTCATTTCTCACTGGACCTGCTCCCTCTCATCTTTCAGGTATCAACTGAAATGCCACCTCCTCAGGGGAACGAGGCATATTCCACCCTAATTAAACTAGGCTCTCCCCTCCCCCAACATCTCCCTAAAAGCATCTTGTTTTTTCCTTCACAGAACACCCACCATTTATGGTTCTAATCTCATTTGTGAATCTGCTTGGGTGTTAAGGGCCTCTCCCACCTCAGTGAGAGGCCCCCAGACAGGGGCCATGTGGTCTTGTGTGCCTATTTCCCCAGTGCCTGTCAGATCGAGGCAGGGCTGGGAGGGAAAGGAGCCAGGGCAGAGAGGCAATGGGAGGGAGCCCGCACCCGGCAGCAGGGTTCAAAGGAGAGGCAGGAGCAGTAGGGCCAGGGAGGCCAGACGGGTCGGGTCAGGGGCAGCAGGAGCAAAGGTGAGGTGACAAGCAGAGGGGCAGGAGCTGGAGCAAAATCCAGCTGTAAATTACTCACACTCAGCAAAGCTAAGATAAAATGGCCCAGGGGGAGTTAAGACAAAGGGGGCAATGAGAGGGGTACCATGTAATTGCCAACAATAACAATAACAAAAAAGCAGGCCTGATGATATTTATGAGATAAAATATAATCTGAGGCATTAACAAACTGATCAACAACACATTGAAAAGATATAAAAGATAAGAAACTTTATGCACCTAACAAAGCTTCAACCTGTTTCCTAAGGAAAAAGAGACAAACCACAATTCTGTGTGCATTTTTATACATTTATTCCAGAAAACAATAGATGAATTAGATTAAACATCAGGTAGGGCTGTCAGGGATCTGCATGACTGAGACAGCCTTGTGCTTAAGCCCAGCAACCTGAAAACGTGCCCTTCCCAAGCACACATGGGACAAGTCCAAATGTGACTATGTATTAGGATAGCAAGAAAACTAAAAAATCAAGTCCACAGTCACCACCACGAGATAAAATCAGAGAGAACAAAAAGAGGAAATGGCCTCAAACCCCAAACACCAGAAATTAAAGATACAGTTTTAATAAGCCTAGAGCACACAAAGGATAGAAATTCTAATCACCGGCTCAGTTTAGGAAACCAGAATAAATCTTAGAAAAGACTTAAGAAAGTAGTAAAAGAAAAGCCCAGAAGGCTTTACCAAGCTTTAGAAGGAATTTTTACCAAGCCTACAAGGAAGAGATGCTTCTCATCTAATGTACAATAGGTATGTGAAGGCCCAAGACCTTTCTTTTTAGCTAGGAAACAGAATGGGGAAAAGGGCTTACCAACAATAGCAACAAACCCCATGAAATACCTAGAAATAAACAAAAAGAACAAATGTATAAAGACCACACAAAGAGTAGCATGACATAGTCTACATCTCTCCAAAAGTACAAAGGAAGACCTCAATAAATGGAGACACAACAATTCAATCCTGGATGGCAAGGTGATTCTTCAATTTAACATAATCTCCATCAAAGAATTATGAAAACCTATCAAAATAACCAAGGTGATTCTCCTCCAAATCAATCTACAAATTCAACATGATCTCCAACAAGGAATTATGAAAACCCAACAATATTACTCTCAAGATGTAACTGGAAGATTATATGAGAGAAGAGCCAGAAAAATCTTGAAGATATTGAAAAATAATAATAATGGGGACATACTTCCCTTTCAAATTAACTGAACACATTAAAAAGTATTTTCACACTGTTTGTATGTTTAATATGTTAACATGTTTAATATCACAAAACGTTAGTTAGTACACAGTGAAACTGGTGTCAGGAGAGATGAATGCATGGGATACCTGGGTGGCTCAGTTGGTTAAGCATCTGCCTTTGGCTCCGGACCCATGTCAGAGCCCCATGTCAGGCTCCCTGTTTAGCCTGCTTCTCCCTCTCCCTCTAGCCCTCCTCCCCACTTGTGCTCACTCTCCTTCTCTCTCTCAAATAAATAAAAATCTTTTTAAAAATGTTACTGAATCCAAAGTCCCAACACAGATCCAAGCATAGGAGGGACTTCTACGTAAGATGAGAGACTGAAAATATGTATCCAATTTAGCTTCTTCCTAGAACCCCGTTACAACTTTAGTAAAGTGATTTTTTTTTTTAAATCACAAGGCTACAAGGACAAGGCGAGCAGCTGAGGAAAATTAACAGAACTGTTGGAGGCTGGAAAGCAGATGGTCCTGTAGTAATGGACTTCGTATATCTGAGAAAGTTGAATCCCAAGCTGGCAATGAGGAGAACCAAGAGACTCTCCAGTCTGTCATAAAATTCACCACAGGCACCAAGCACTTCTGGATGTGGGAGTGAAGAGTGGATTAAAATAAATAGGGCTAGTTGGTGGCTGAGGCCGAATCCCCTGCCTATACACCGTGCCCTAGGAACAGCCCCGATAACTAACACTGGCATCAGTCTGGAAGCTCGTTCTCTCAGAAAGGTGGAAAAGTTGTCGTCTCTGGGCTGCAGGCACCAGGTGTGGTTGAGAGCAGAGGCACCAAATGAAAACCAGGAGGACCAAATCAATGTTGAGGCATTAGCCCCTTCCACAATTCACCCCCAGAATGTGGGAGGTCAGGGCTTTCCTTCCAAGCAGGATACTGCAAGTGGTCTTCTCTAGGGAATCTGGTCAATAAAAAACCCGAAAGGTGGTCCATGGTTCACTGTGCCTACATGCATTAGGCTCCCACTCACTTCCTTTGTTGCCCAACTTTACATGTGAATGGATGGCCAGGGATCACCAGTTTTCCTGGGGGAAGCCCCAGATGTGGCAGATGGAGGCCAAGATGAAGCAAACAACTCAACAGGAGGAAAGTGGAGGGAGAAGAGACCTACAGGAAGGTGGGGGGAAATCTACCATTGCTAACCTCTGAGAAGAGAGCTAGGAAAAGATGTATTAAAGAAGAACAGGATGGGAACAATAAAAAGGGTCCTTTGAGATTAAAACCATTTCAGCAGAAATGATAAACTCAGTGGAAGGACTGGAAGGTAAAGTTAAGAAATCCCCTGGCTGGTAAAACAATGAGACAGAGAGTTGAATAATCAAGGAAGAAAGTCCAAAAAAATAGAGGACGAGACTGGAGGAAGATCATCCATACAAAAGAAGCTTCATAAAGACAGAAAAGGGAAAACAGAGAGGGGAAAGAAGTCATGAAATAATTCAAGAAATCTCACAATGGAGAGGTGTAAGGGCCTAGCTAGTACCCAACACCATAGATAAAGTAGACCCACATTGTGGCACAGAGTCATGGTATTCCAGAACACAGAGAAGATTCTGCATACTGTCACAGAGAATGGGAAGTTAACTGGGGGAGGCAGTTACAGGGCACTGGGATCAGAATAGCTTCAGACTTCCTCAAATTCAAAGAGGAACACAACAAACCAAAGCCTTCAAAAATCTGAAGCAAGATTATTTCCCAGCTAGGATCCTATACTCACACAAATTCTCCATCAAGAAAGTAGAATAAACACATTTCCAGACATGTAAGTTCTCTAAAGTGTTATCTGTCCGGCACCCTTTCTCAAGAAGCTACTGAAAGATGCACTCCTTTAAGGAAATGGAAGATGAGAAACAGGAAACCCAGCACAGGAGATAAGGAGGGAATCCCCTGGAGGATTCCCAGGGAGCACTCCTGGGACGTCAGCTCTGGGGCTGATGTGGACAGGGCTGAGCCATCCCGCAGTGCTGTGACCCCAGAGACAGCTGGGCATTATGAAGACCCCGCACTTCCATCGGGCCATCTTCTTAAACCAAGGACAGAATGCCCAGGAAGGCTTGGCCCAGATTCTCATGAGGACTTGGCTTGTCTTGACCATGTGCTCCTGAGGGCCTCTCTCCTGATGCTCTGCTGAACGCATGCGTGTCCCTCACAGAAGTTCTCAGCTTTTCTCTGAGAGCAGGAGGCAGCCCCTTCCCTGTGGCCGTACTTCTGCTGCATGTCCAATGCCTGGTCCACACTTCTGTCTTGCTAAGCGCCCCAGTGTGAAGAGCCCCATTTGCCCAAGCCTCACTGGTGACCTTGCTTGCAACTTCCCCAGAAGGGGCCTGGTCAACTCCCAGGGAAGGGGAAGTCAGACCACAACCCAGAGACCATTCTCACTTCCTCTTAGAGCCTCCATTGGCGGGGGCAGTGCTGCCCTCTCCTTGCACAGCTGGTGTGTGCTTGCCTTCCATTGTAATATTAATCACTCTTGATATTCATTTAGATGCAAACTATAAGCAGCTGATCAAAAAAATAAAATAGTAAACAAAACTAGTAAATAACAGGGTAGCAGTTTGAAAGCCAGGGTTGGTAACTGGTGGGAGTGGAGCAGGCATGGACATTCTGGTACCATTCAGTCAATTATGTGTAAGAGGCCCTGGCGGCCAGTAACTCACTCTTGTCTATGACATAAGACACAGGATAGCTATAGGATATCCCAGGCCCCTCCTTGGAGCAACTGTTGCCCTGTAGACCATTTTTCACTGCCCTGGACAAGGCGTGCAGATGGGCATACCTCTTGAGGTCCTTAAGGAAGCAATGCTTGGGCAGGTTTTGGGGAGTTTGAGGCAACCAGGCTGTCATCAGAGCAAGAGAAGGGACAGAATGTGGCAGGTGCACACCACACAGTGCTATGCAGAGATCAGAAGTTTGGCATTCACAGACCCGACAGAGGGATCTTGGAAACAGAGTACCAAGTGCGGAAAGTAAGAAACAGCGAGATGTACAATGCATCACCATTCAGACCAGTTAGACACACCCATACTCAAGCAAGGATTTTGTAAAAATACACAATGACCAAAGGATACCCTATGACCACCTTAGAATGGTCACTCACCACAAGTTGGGGGACGAGAGGGGAACAAGCCTGTTGTGCAGAGAGGTGGTTTCTTTTTTTTAATGTTGGGACAACTGGTCATAGATGGAAGAAAAGATCAAATCCTTGCCTCATATCATAAGCAAAAACAAATTCCAGGTGGACTGATGGCCCGGGAGGACAAAAATGAAGTCCCAGAAGTGCCAGAAGAAAATTCAGCTAAATGCTTTTTTTATGATCTCAGTGCTAGGCAGCCTCTGGACTCCAAGGCCAAGGCCAAGGCCAGTGTGAGGTCCAGGTCCCCCCCCTGTAATCATCCCGGCCTCTGCTGGGCAAGCACAGAGGCGGGTGGACAAGGTCACTGGGGGGCCTGTTGCTGCCCATCTATCAGGCACATGGATGAGAACCAGTATCTCTCCCATCCCCAGTGCTCAGGAGTTCCCGAAGCCCAAATCCCGATGAGGAGGACTGTAGGCAGTATTTTGAATAAGCGAAGAATGATACTTGCAGAGCTAGACCAAGGCCCTCCTGCTGCAAACACCAGGCTCTAGCATGAGTGGCAGTCCAGGCCCAGGGGACCAGAGTCCTGGGCACTTGCAGCCTTGAGCCCCGAGGAGCATGCTGGAGCCCCTACCAAGGGGAGGTCATCGGGAGGAAAGTCATCCCTCCATTTGTTAACAACCTCAAGACAAGCCCTCCGTGACTGCAAATTCCCCTAAAGATGATCATTAAGATAAAATATGTTTATGTAGACGCATAATCAGGACATAGCAAAAGGCCTGCTTGGAAGCAGGCAGGCTCTTTGGAGGCTCTGGGAAGCAGAAAGCAGGCTCAGCCCCGAGAGGGCCGTCAGCACAGGGCCCCACTGGTGAGCTTTATTAAAAGAGGCTCATTAGGATTATTTCATCCCAGCCCTTTATAACTTTATGACCAAATCGGAATTAATTTTTTGCAATGCCAGCAGGCACAGCTCATCCAGTGTCTTTTTTATGACTCGAGGTGGAGGGGAGGCATGGGAAGGGCCCCAGGGGCTGGGCTAGCCCCTCAGTGCTCCTTCATCAGGGCCGCATCTGTGACAGCTGCTTAGGACTCTCAGAGACAGAGCTGGAAGGTCCATAAATTGCCTCAAATCCCTGGCCTGCCTGCTTTTCTGGAGTTTCAGGTCAGAAATGGGAGCTCCGGAGAAGGGAAAAGAAATTTCTCTTGGCTTCTCCATCAGGGACTATCCCCAGAATGTGCCCTCCCAGGGTATGGGGCAGTGGAGGCTCCTCCCTTATGGACATGGAATATCCGGGCTTGCCTGGTACCCAGCTGCCCGGCTGGAGATTATGGAGTGGCCTGCATTGAACCACATGACAATCTGCTTCTCCTTTAGGTACTGCTCCCTGATTTCCCTTTGATGAACCACCCTTGCCACTCCCAGGTCACATGGCTCAGGGGGAGCCAAACCCATGGAGCCCCTACCCCAGAAATACCCACATGCCCAGGTGAGCCAGTGAATCCTGATGCCAAGCAGAAATGAAGAGAACAGGTGACACCATTTAGTTCCTGAATCCAGCCATGCCTGAAACTGTCACATTCCTGGGCTTCCTAGCTCTGAGACAGTTCATTTGGATTTCTGTCTCTTGTAGCCACAAAAATCCTAAAAGGTACCACCCTACACACACATGTGTAATCACATGCACTGTCAAAAGTAAGCCAAACACCACTGATTTTGTAGCCATACGCCTTCAGACAATTAGCATCAAATGGTGCCACTCTGTTACATCTCCTCCATTTGGAGAGAGCCCAGTGCAGACAGAGTAGGGACAGGGAAAGTCCACTGTGGATTTAAGATATGTGGCCAGGGGAAAGGGGCCAAGCTCTGGTTTGGCCCCCATAGATATGTGTCCTTGGGAAGTAAGAGCACCTGCCAGATATATGGGGCTCTGGCAGAGGTGTTGAGATCACTGAGGTCGGGCCCAAGCCAGCAGGGCCATCCTGGGAGGCCCTAAGCCCCTCCCAGGATCCCTGTAGCAGCACCAGGACCAAAACAAGAGCACTAGTCCAGCTCTCCTGCCACAAACACCTGCAGGCCCCAGCTCGAGGGGCCCACCATCTGCAGCCTTCATACAGAGGGCCACAAATGTCCCCATCCCAGCTCTGTATCCTCACACAAGCCACAAGGCCTCAGCTACTCCACACCTGCCCGCTCGCCCCACACTACCCTTCTGTCAGCCCCTGAAGCCCATCTATCCCCCAGGGGTGTACGAGGGCTCCTTCAGCAATCAGGTCCCTGGGGTCCAGGAAGCCTACTGCCCTGGCGACCTCCCATGCACAGCCACTGCAGGGCAGGTCCCTGGGACCAGCTGGAGTGTCCAGGGCACAGAACATCCTCTCTGTGGGCACTCAGCCTAGGGAAGGGGAGCTAGCCCCAAGTTCCCTCCTCACTGCCACTTCCCAGCACACAGCGGCCAGATGGCAGGATACAATGGAGAGACTGGCAAATTGCTTAATGAAAATATTTACTGTGAACTTCATAACAAAACACAGACACCCACAGGTCCCAACAGAAGGGAGGATTCCCTGGGATTTCGTTTCCAATGTGGGAGAAGTGGGAGGCTGGCGAGTAGGATGCTGATGGTCAATGAGGGGGCCACGGGCCTTGGTGGCTCCACCTTCACCCCCCATGCACCTCTTGTACAAGCACATCAGAAGCAGGGAAATCCTAGCACCAGCTCCCTTCATGCTCCTGATTTGGACATCAGGCAGCCTCCTGGGTATCATTCCCAGGAATGCCCTCAGGCACCCCCCCCACAGAATTCCAGGCACCTCCATCCCCCACCTCAGGCCATGACACCTGCATGCACCCAGGCCCCAGGCAAGGGGAGGGGTTGCTTCTCCCAGACCCACAAAGTCCACTCCCTCCTCACCCTCAGGGTCCCTGGCACCTGCCCCCACCTCCTCTGCCTTGGCCCTACCTAGCTCATGCCTCCCGAGGAACCAGCTCCTCATCGGTCTTCAGACTCTCCAAAACCAAGTTCCAAGGCATTTCTTTTCAGCTACCAACCTCAGATCCCTGTGTGGAGCCCCATGTCACGCGGAGTAGGTGAGAATGAAGCAGGGAGGGGCCCCAGTGCTTTGGGGGGGGCTTGGTGCCAACATGCATGCAGGACGGGTGCAATGATGGCCAGCCCTGCCAGAGGCCCTCTCAGGCCAGACCATGATCGAGATGGAGGAAATCACAGCTGCCTCCCCCAGCCCTGGGACGGTCCCCTGTTCCCCACCACTCCCTGCACCACCACCACCCCGCTCCCCCTCCAGGGCCAATCACATGGAAGGGATGGGGCCAAGATCTGTGGCTCCTCCCAGCTGACCCCAGAACTCAGGTTGGCAGTGGACGGTGGGCCATGCAGTACCACCCAGCCGCCCTCTTAAGAGAAAGACTTCTCCAGACACCCTCATCTACAGCTGGATGGGGAAAGGCTCCCACTGCTGACAATGAAGACGGCATCAACAACAGGGAGCACCAGAGTTTTACGGACACCCCTGTTTATTCTCTGCAGCAGCCCCGAGGGTCAGGAATGGACTCTCTCTGATGCAGATAGAGGAGCACGCTTGAGAGGGTCACACTCAAACCCATGGCCTCAGTGTAGCAGGGGGCGGTGGGGAAGATGTCTGACTCCAGCATCCAGCTCAGCCCACTGCAGAGGCCTCAGATGGGGCCACTCGGAGTCAGCTATGCTGGGGACCAGTAGCTAACAGGGTGCTCTAAGTGTCAGGGGGCCCCCACCAAGCTGGGGATCTCATTCCAGATCCACACCACCATAAGCCCGCAGACCCCCATTCTGCCTCATCCTGTCCACTTTCAGCCCCGAGGTGTTGGGCTCTATCTAACAAGGACCCGGAAAAGCAAGAGTGTCTCAGCCGGCTCAGCACCCCGCAGGACTCGAGCCTTGTGTTGCTGGTGTCTCGCTATGAGCTGGAGTTGCAGATGCTCTACGTGACATGCTGACAGTAGGAGGGAGACACAGAGGGTCCATTTTCAGGGCCACTGTGCACACTGGTGGCCTGCACGGCTCCAGGGGCTGGGGTTGCCCTTCACCTTCACATAGACTCTGCTCACAAGCACGTGCCCTGGGAGGTTCACACACACAGGGCCCTTGCACTTTATTAACACCTGGCAGTGGACATACAGGAACACAGACTGGAAGATCCCAAAGACCCCACATGGGGCAAGCTGAAGGGGGCAGGATTTCTACCAGGAGAGACGGCCCACTGGCCACTGCTCCTCATGTCTGTCCTTGTCCAGAGCCTGCTGAAGGAGCAGAAGTGAGTGACCAGGGACTGTCACTTGGAGGTGCAAGGGGGTGCAGTGGGTCGGACTTGAGGGAACTGCGTCTTGACTGATGATCCGCAGAGTAGGCAGGGGGACACTGGCAGGGTGGACAACTTGTGTAAGGGCCCATTTAGCCAGGGCGATTCCATCCGGTTAAACAATGACTTTGTTGTTTATACAGTAAGAATTTAAACTGTCCTTGCCCCCCCTTTCCCCCAAGGGACTTACTTAAAACAAGTCCCAGAAACCAGTCCCAGGTAACAAAGCCCAAATACAAGGGCAGGTCAGGCCTGGTGGAGGTATCCAATCAGTGAGGTGCGCATACTGTCTCCCTAGCTACCAAGGTGTGTGGACCCAGCCTTTTGGGCGTCAATTCTGACCAAGGTTATAGGGTAGTTCAAATGCCTATTATAGAGTAAATTGTAATTCAATTGGTCACTTTGTGTGACCTAGCCTGACTGTGCAGTTTTCTCTGTGTCATTGGCCACCTGTGTGTGGCCAGGACCAACCACATGGCCTTTGCCCTTAAAAGCCGGTCTGTAAGGCAGAAAGGGGTCGCCTCTTTGTAAGAGACGGCCCTGCCGGTCAGTTTGATTCTTGATGCTTGGCGCAAAATAAAGCTTTGCTTGACCTTCGCTTTGTATCAGTCTCGCTCCTTTGATTATGGACCCAACACTTGGAGCAGCCCAAGAGCTCCATGGGAGAGGGACTCCTCTTCCAGAGTCCTCTGCCAAGTCCTACTGGGTCTGGGAGCCCGGAGCGCCCCCATCCCCCCTGCCCTCACTCCCAGGGAATGTAAGGCAAGCCCTGCCTTTCTCACTGTTTTTCTGGCCTTTCTCTGTTTTCCACAGGGAGGAGGCACGGGAGGAACCTGCTGTGAACCTTCCTTTTTGGACCCAAGGCACAGATGATATGGCTGGCGTAGAGGCACCTGCCCCCACCCCCCGCCCCTGCACATTATCCAGGCCTGCAGACAATGGGGTTTTATCCTGTTTGTCTTCTTATGTGAGCTCAGTGGGCTCAGAAGCCTGGGGGCTGGTGCCCTGGGGGAACACCAACTAGCCCTGGTGGACTCCACATGTCCCTCTCCCATGATCCTTCCTGCCTTCAAAGGCCTGCAGGCACTGAGGAGGGAAGGGGGTCCCCTGCTCCCCATAGGTGTGGAGCTGCCATGCTTCCACAGCTGCCACCAAGTCATGCTCGCTACGTTCACCGCACGGCACCAGCCTCCTGTCAGCCCTCGGTGTTGACAGGGCTTAATTTGATCAGCCCCATTTAGAGAGGGGAGGAAATGAGAAATCAGAGCAAGTGCTGAGCACTATAAATTTAATCCATGACACAGCTTCACATGAGCCTTTCCTAACAAACTGGAGGGGTGGGGGGTGCACTCCAAGCATGGACCCCGCGGCCACCTGAGGGCTGCCTTTCCTGCAGACAGGATGGCAAAGAGCCAGCTCACCAGGCCCCAGGCCGTTCCGGACAGCCCAAAGGCTCCAGAGGACGGACCAGGCAGCTAGGCAGGCAGGAACAACAAAAATCATCACGTTCTGCTTTAAAAGGTCTGGGGTTTTCTTTCCTGGGTTTGAAGCAGATGGGACTCAGCCAGGTATGCCCTGAGACACAGAGTGGATGAGTCGCTGCTCGGGTATGGGCTCGCCAGCTCATGGACTGCAGAGCTCCTGCCTGGCCCAGCGAGGGCACTGGGGCCACCACCACTGCTATGCACACAGGACACCCGGACAACGGGGGACTCATGCGGTTGGGGCTTGCTGCTCCGGTCTCCTGCACCACCAAGTAGGACACTAAGACCCTGCATGACCCAGACCTGGTCCCTGCTGCCTGCCTTGCCTGCTGGCTTCTCCCCCAGCTGAGGCCTCAGCACACTGCTCTGTGGGGCAGGACCAGCCTCCATGCCCCGTACCCCTGCTGGCCTGCCAACCAACCGCTGTCTGCCTGGCGAGTTCTGCCCCTTCAAAGTCCAGCCCCAACTTTCCTCCTGTTTGGGACTATTCTTGATCACCTGCCCCCTCCACCAGGCCAAGTCAGTCATTCCTTCCCTGCCCCCAAACTCTTTGTTTCCATCCATCCATTCACTCATTCATTCACTCATGAAGTATGTCAGTAGCAACCATCTACAATGCCCCACACCACATGACCCCCATGACAGCAATCTGTGCAATGTCACTATCACAAACTCGCTGACTTGCTCATGCACACACTCAAACTGGCATGCACACATGCACACTTAAACCCATGCACATGCTCACGCTCACACATCCATGCTCATAAACTCACACCCTCTACCATGAATTCCTGGAAGACCGAGGACACTTTTAGCTCTGCTCCAGGTCCCCAGTCACCCACATGGGGCTTGACAAAAGGAATCAGTACATGGGGGCCCAAACCACCTGTTGGTGAGCAGAAAGCAGCTGTTATCTTCATGCAGACTGAGGCTGGAAGGGCAGGGGGAGGCTGCAGGTATGGAAGCAGCCACAGAGAGCACTTTACTGGCAGGAGCAGTTGCAGGCACTCAAGAAGGCACAATGGCTGCTTTCCTGGCCATCACTTATAGGGGTGGCGCACGAAGGCAGCCAGAGGGTCTGGCTGTTGCTACTCTCCTCTCCCTCTCCCACTGGGAGGGCTTTTGCTGTGGCTGCCAGCACCCCACCCTGGTGTCACGTGACACTGTGCCCTGGGGTCTGAGCCCAGGCCTAGCATGGTGCCAAAGCAGCCCTCCTGGGGCCTCCATGGCTCTTGGGGTGCCTAAGGTGCCAAGTGCATGGACTCACGGCCACAGGGACAGGTGGCGAGGCTGGATGTGTTTCGTGATGTTGTCCCCTTTCTCTCTCTGATCTGGTTTACTGGAAAACATTGGGAAATGGGCTGCCTTTCCAGAAAAAAATGTGTTCTCCCCCATTGTTTCTTGAAACATGAGGACCTCTTGGATTACCTTTTATTTTTCTGTTCTTCACTTCCATAAGAAAAAACCATGTGGGAATGTGTCCTTGGGCCAGGGCCACCAGGCCATGGTAGGCCCTGGGCATGCTGGAGAGTTCGGGTGGGCAGCACTGCCTAGGAGGGTATAGGTCCGTGTTGCTGGGACTTATCTTTGTAAAGATGTCCAAAATCTGGATTTGCATGTGAAGCCTCTGATCTTCAGATAGTGGGAAGCAATTCTGTAATAGTGGAGGTGCTGGGCTGCCTGGTAAAACCAGGCCAAGGGTTTGCCAGGTCAGTCTACAACCTTGACACCCTGCTTAGCACTCCCATTTCCCAAGCACTGTCCTCCTACCTTCCTGGGGAGCATGTGGGACCATCCGGTCCTGACAAACCAGTGCAAGACCCCTGTCTGCAGCCCCACAACAGCTGAAACTTCTCAGCTGCTGCTCATACCCACTGTTTACCTGTGTCCCTTTCTTCTAGAAGCCAGCTGCTAGTGGATATGATTTATCATGGGATCCTCCTATGGAGACCCAATGGACACAGCAACAAACAGTCAGTACACCCCAGGCTCCTCCTCTCTCGAGGGTCTTGTCCCAGTCCTCCATACAGCCACGGGCCCTCCAAACATTACGTGCACACAGAGGACATGTCCTTAATATGTAAAGTGCTCCTTCAAATCAACAAGAAACAGCCCAGCAATTCTAAAGGAAAATGGGCAATGGTATAAATGGACAGTTCTCAAAAACAAAAACCAAGTGGCTTTTACAGGTATGAAAAAATTCCCAATAAAAGACTCCATTTTATTATTTAATAAAAGAAATACTTGTGTCAGATTGTCAAAATACAAATGTGTGAATCAGGGGCACATGTTGACATAAATGAGCAAGGGAGCCACAAGCAGGGTGTGGCACAGAGGGGAGGTGAGGTCAGGGGCAGAGGCCACTGGAGCCCACACTGTATGGAAGATCCTCATACTGAGGACAGTGTGAGAGATGTGGCTCAGTCTGTTCTTTAGGCCAGCCCCCATTTCTGTGGGAAAGGGGTACGGAAGGACAGATGCAGCAAAACAAACACACAGACGGCTGAGGGGCAGTGTCACCAGCATTGCGGCAATGCAGGAAGTTGGGGGGCTGAGCCAGGTACCCCATCACCCTGGGAAGCCCCTTGCCTCAGGAGACACCCATGGGGGAGGGGAGGCCTACTGGGACATGTTGGGTCTGATGCTGCTGAGGGGACCCCAAAGACAGACATCCACGAGGCACTCAGGTACGAGGTATCTGGGGCATTGAGGGTAGTCTAGGGGTCCTGGGTGTATGAGATTAATGGGAGCCTTGGGGTTTGCCTTCTGGAATGCATAAGGGGAAGGACATCAAAGCAACTGCAAACAGGTGAACAGAAAGTTATGAGCATCATTCTTGACACCTGCCCACTCCCTGAAATCTTTGCTGTTCTGTCCTGTCCTGTCCAGCCAGGGAGGCTGGATGGGGGCCACCTCACCACAGCCCAAGGCCTCTAGCAGGATGGGCTAGAGGTCACTCCAGCCTCCCACTGACCAGCCTAGGTGTAGGATGGAGAAGCCCAGGACCTGGCTCTCGACTGAGGGTGGCCACTGCCTTCCATGTGTCTGTCTGATGCCTCCCAGAGCAGCAAATGTGCCCATAGCTGGAGTACCTCCCAGACGTGTCTGGGTCTGCGGGCCCTGCCCTTGGCACCAACATGATCCCAAACAGCCAAACCTAGCTGGCATTCACCACCCTGCCAGTCTGATTCTGAGTACCCAAAGGAGCATCCCAGGGGCGGTGCCTTCACCCGTCACCCCATTCACTGTCTTCAACCATCCAACCAGAAATCCTCATACCCCTTCCAAGATGAGTGCTAAGACTCAGAGTCTGGATGGAAATCTCAGTGGTGAGTGCTGACCCTGGATAAGCTTGGCCAGTCCAGCAAAATCCCCTGCTCCCCACCGACATTCTGAGTTCTGGTCCCAGCAAGGTCACTTCCCAGGTGAGACATGGCCAAGCCACTCTCCCTCGCTGGGCCTCAGTTTCCCTGTCTGCAAAATAGGCACAGAGACCCACAGGGTATGTGCTCAGTGCACATAAAACAGAGGAAGCTCAGGAAAAATGAGGGGGCCTTCAGGACCTAGCCAGAGATTCGAAGGAAAGGAGGCAATGGTCAGAGATTCATAGGCCACAAACACCAGACCCCTGCTTCTTGCCCCCTTGGCCTGGGCCTCCAGCTGCTCCCAGCAAAAACTCTTTTGAGGGGTCTTGCCTTTGCCTGCGGCTCAGGAACACATCCCCCGAGGCCCAGCCCTCCAAGAAACGCCTGTCCCTGGCTGCTCTTGAAATCACCTCCAAGAAGAAAGAATCACTTCTGCTTCCAAAGACATCCCCAGGCAGGAAATGGCCCACAGGCACCATGAATGTTTAATTACGTTAACTGTCCAAGTTCAGAGTGCACCCTCGCTCCCTAAGTACTTTATGGGAAATTGTAATTAAGCGTGAAATGGCTCACTTGTACAACTCCCCTTTCTCACCCTCTTCAGTCTGCTGGGAGCTTCCCACGACCACCCAGCCTCACTAACTAAGGCTCACCTTCGTTCTTCCTTACTTAGTTTTCTGACCTTTTCTCTTGATATCCCTATCCCGTACATTCCTGTGCTATGGCACACAGCACTGAACGCTGCAATTACTAAACTATAAACCCCCCATGGAAATTTGCTCTTGACTTTGTTAGAAAGCACTGTAATCAAACCTCTGACAGTCCCAATCGATGGCCTGGGCTGTCTGAGGAAATACATCACAGGATTAAGTGGTTTAGCAGAAGGAGGTCCCTGTGGGCAGGCGGGTGGTAGAACAGGCAGGCAGGCAGGCAGGCAGGTAGAATGACTAGAAAGTCTAGCCTGGCCCTTGCTGGGCCAGCAGCAACAGCAAGTGCTCACCCAGCCCTGGGCGCTCACGGGGTGTTGACCCTGAAATGCTCCCCTGGGTCCAGCTGTGACAAGTATGTGCAGGTCTGGAGGGGGTCATTCCACGTACATTCTCCACGGCCTGCCCCCTACAGAGACCAGAGGGACACCTGGCGTTTAATCTAGATCAGGGACATATTTTTGACATTATGCCCCAGGAGGCTGTGCATACAGGTGAATAGAGCAGGCGAGGTGTGAAGGGGGAAGTCGGGTCCATCTTGTGAGCCCCCATCTGTCGGACACTGTGGATGTGGTAGGTGCTGATGCCGCATGATTCTGTCTAGTGTGAGACTACCTTTATCTCACATGTATACATGAAATGTACCATGACTCGCATACCTGTGCAGCACCCTGCATTTTTAAATACAGTGGGGCTCTCCAAAAATGAAAGTAAGCCAGGCTTCTCTTGCACAGCTAAGTCTGTGGGTTAGTCTGCTCAGGCACCCACATGTGCACACACACATATGTATGCACACTCATCTCATCCAGAGACCACTGGGGCTGAGCAGGGGATGAAAACCAGGCACCAAGGTAGAGGGCGACTACCCAGTGCCCAGGATCCCCCTTCCTGGAGCAGCTCCCCGACTCTGTTCCCAGCAATCCCTGTCCCTCTTGTGCACAGAGCGTTCTTCTAACCAATCAGCCCCTCCCTCGCTGGGTGCGGGCCCTGAGCCAAGCGAAGCAGGAGAAAAGCTGCAGGATCATTAATGCCCACTCATAGCTGTCCAGCCCCTCTTGCCACTGGGACTCTTCCAGGTCCTTCCCCAGCCCGGCTTCTGCCCTCCCCACTGACGCTGCCCTACTAGTAATTCTGCTTTGGCTCAGGGCGGCCAGACTGTACTCATGCTGTCTGCCACAGAGGCATCCCCAGCAGGCATCCCATGTATAGCCCCAACACCATGGGGCTTGACCCCTGCTCTGCCAGGAATTCAGAACACAGTTGGGTCTATCACACCCTGGGTGCATCACGTCACCCAGGTGGGAAGTCCCAGGGGAAATCTGCCAGCTCTGTACGGAGATGCTCAGAAAGTGAGCAAGGCCAGATCCCCACAGGAGACAGAGCCCAACAAACTCCAGCTTGCCCATGCCCCAGTCTGTCTGCTCACCACGGAGGGCTGGGCATCCTTGAGGCATCCCTCCACACCTCCTGCCCGCCCTCCGGGACCATGTGTGGGCTAGCAGACACCTGCCCCTCTGCAGCCTGCATTATCCTCCAGGCTCCAGACCACCACCACCCCAGCTGCCCACAACTCTCCTCAGGGCGTCCTGGGACACTTCCATGCCTACAACCTCACTTTTCCCTTCCCCGATCCTGGAAAATGTCAATGACCTGCCTATTTCCCCCCACATCCTGGGAGTTATCAAATGCTGGCACTTCCTACCCTGTTCCTTGAAATCCAAGCCCCCTCCATGGTCCGTGGAAGGGTCAGACCTCATCACCTCCAACCAGCCAACAGCAGCCTCCTTAGGAACCTCAGCATGTCAGACCCTGCAACAGAGCCCAAACCAACCCAGGCCTCCCCTGGAGTGTGATCCTCACCAGCCAGGGCCCACTGAGAGGCCTATCACCCCACACATTTGTGTCCTGTCCAGGAGACCTACCGATGTCCCTGCACTGCAACTGCAGCTGTGGGTCCCAGAAAATGCTACTTGCTTTGCTCCTACTTGCTCTTTCTGGCACAGTCCCAAACTCAGCTCCAATACCCCAGCTCCTCACCCCTGCACACAGAGCAAGTCACTCTAATTACTCTCTTTTCTAGGCTCTCACAGCAGCCTGTACTTTGTTAAAACATGGACCACGGGGATTATAAAGTCATGAGTTCCTGAAAGAAAAGCATGTTTTGGATTCATCCCTGGGCCATCGATCTGGCTCAGGGTGAAGGTCTGTGTGTGCTGGAGTGAGGGAATAACCAAAGAGCCAAAAAACAAGCCTACGCCATCTCGCAGGACACCGTGAGGCGTTCAGGTTGGGCAAAACTGAGACATTCTTTGTGCCCACAGGACCAAGTGCCCACTTATGTGTGTCTGAGTTTTGCGAAGTGTGCCAGGCCCAGGCCCAGGCCCAGCGGAAATCAGCGGGACACCAAAGAGAACTGGCTGGTAGGCCTTAAAGACACCTACCTGGCCTCTTGGTCTCAAGTTCTAGGACTGGCACTGCAGACAATTCTAGGTCACAGGGGGAAGGGCCTTGTTCCCCGGGAGCCAGTGAAAGAGTTCCTGTGCTGGGCCTTGCCTTGGAAAAGGAAGGGAATGGGGAGGGAGGCAGAAGGAGAGTGGACCACTTCTTCCTAGACCAAAGTTAGAATCCAGTACTAACACCAACCAACTAACACCAACCAATTTGCTCCTCTCTATTGCAAGGCCCCCACCTGAACTGCTGAGCCCCCTACAGAGCTCCTAGCAGGCCCCATGGCCCCCCCTGCATGAGGATTGCTCCAACAGTCCTCATCACCCGCTGGGGTATAGGTCATGCCCTCAACTGGCTCAGCCCCTTCTCAGAACTCTTCAAGCCTCAGGTCTGTTCCTGTCACCTCTATATCCACCCGGCCCCAGTTCTCGTCCCGGCTGCCTTCCTGTTGCAGTTGCACTGAGCAGTGGCCCCTGCCACTCCCTAGCCTTCCCTCTCTGAGTAGGTTCCCGGTTATCCCTCCCTCACCAAGCTGTAGACTCTGGACCCAGCGTTCACATTCCCTACCTCCTCTGTGGGCACAGAAAGGGCAAACACGTTCCTCAGGTGCTTGGGGAAGATGGACACCAGTCCCAATGATCCTGGTGATTCCCACGAGGACAGAAAGGGAATCTAAGTACCAAATCTGCCAGGAAATTCCCACATCTAGGCCGTGACTGAGTTCCTAAGACCCCAACAAAAAATATGGAGACAAAGCCAGAGACCTTAAGCCATGGACATACACAGGCCATCAGGACCTCTGATACAGGGCTTTTCACAAAGACTTTCCCTAAGATCCCTTTAGTTCCTTTGAACCCAATCACATCAATTAAGTGGTGCTTCCCAATGGCAGGCAGTGGGGCCGCTGCTGTCTGAGCTCAGCCGATAGACGATTACTGGAGCCACTGTGTGATAGCGCCTGGAAGAGCTTCCTGCTCTGGGGCCTCTTCTATAACTCTGTATTCCTGGGTGTGTGTGTTGGAGGGGGAGTGGTCCTGGCTTCAACTGCAAAATCTCAAGGCAAGAAGCAAGCATGTCCCCTGGTCTTACCCTCATCCCTGAAATCACCGGGACACAAAAGCCCAGGGCTTCCTGTCCCACAAGGTACTGACAGAGGAAGCACAAAGCTACAAAGCTAAGGAAGCTGCCATCTCTCTCTCTCTTCTGAAATGTGCTGGAGCACGGGCTGTTCTTGTGGGTGTCCATGTGGAAGAAGCACTGGTGAGTTACCCAGAGCAGGGAGCGCCTCCTATGAAAGCCGTGGCCATCCTACAACATTGTACACAACTGAGCCCTGTTCTTAGACCTTGGCAAAGGCACGGGCTCTGGAAGAGCAGGGCTGCCCCGGTGGCCTGGAAGCAGCTGAGGCAGTTCCATCCACATAGTAGCAGGGGGTGGGGGGATACATGGATGTGTCTCCTAAACCCTGAAGGAGCCCATGGAGGAGTTGTGGGGGGCAGCTCTATTTCCCTGGAATGTGCTGACACCTCTCCACAGAGCAGGGTTCCAGCCGTCGCCTGCTGGTGCACACGGATCATCCCCCGCCACTGAGGGCCTCCTATGGGCCGTGGACTGCACCTGGACACACTGGCCAGCTGCATGCCACTCCCTGCCTAGGGGAGAAGTAATGCACAGAGTGCACGGGTGACCGCCAGTGCCATGGGGAGCAAGAAAGACATGGAGACAGGAAGTGCTGCAGCCACCACAAAATACTCCAGTGGTTGGGGTACATCTCACTGAAAGGGGCCATGTGAGCAAAGCCTTGAAAGAGGTGAGGGAGGAGCCACGGGAGCATGGGGGCCAGTCACCAGTGACCTCGAGGAGGGCAGGTTTGGAGGACTGATGAGAACAGAAGCCTGATCAAGGGGGGGTAAGAGAGAATCCCCCACTCTCCTAAGAGAAACTAGAGATGGTGATTCCTCTTGAGGGCGTTTTTTCTGTAAAGGGAGCCAAGAAGGGGACAAGAGTTGTTGAGACAGGAGAGGGGTCAGGTGTGTATGAGGATGGGGACACTACAGGTGTGCTCCACCCTGGCAGACACAGCCATGACAGACACTCACACAAGTCCTGGTCACTGCTGTGGCCCCATAAATGTTCTTGGATTCAGAGCTGGAGTTCCCCCTATCCTGAGGGTTTTGTCCTGAAAGGGAAGTGGAACATGGAGCTGAGACTCTCCTAGCAGAACTCAATGGACCTCATGGAGGACAACCTTGATGAGCCTGTCCCAGTCCAGGAGGGGTTGTCAGGTTTAGTGAAGGAATGGCAAACCCTCGGGAGAACTTCAGGAGAGGAGCTGGCCTGAGCCTTGGTTTTGTTGGCAGACGGGCGTAGCTACATGAATGAGGTAAATCCAAGTCCTTCGTGGAAGCTGCTGAACAACAGTGGAAGTCTTTGGCCAGGAAGACACTGGAATGTGGAATGAGGAAGAGAGGAGAGAACCTTCCAGAGCTAGAGGCCAGGCCGCTGTGGGGTCAGGACACCGTGTCCATCAGGACTGTGTGCAAATACCTGGAGATCCCGCAGGACAGTGTGAGCACTTCCCTTGTCCCTTGGTCTGTGTGACCCTGGACCAGTGGCTGGTGCTTGCTGCCCCAGGCAACCTCCAGGAGGCACACACTGCCCGAGATGACCTCACGCTAGTGGAAAACCAACCCAGCAAGGCCTCCCTCATCCAGCAAAGCTAGGCAAGATCAGTTTGTTATCCTGTGCTTTCGTGAGTCAGAGTTTTCAGCCTCATTACCATCAAACAGAGTCAAAATCAATTTGATGTCCAAAATGATGTGAAAATTGCCATGTCAAAGGCCATTCTGTAATTTCAATTTATTAAAACCAAGCAACCGCAGCCCTCTTGGAGAAGTTTACCTCTGGGTGGGATTCAAGTTTGCTCTTTGTTTCACTTGCGCAACTTAAATTCATTTCAGCATTTCAGGAACTGGCTGGCCATTCGTTTTTGCAGGAAAAGTGCAGTTAAAAGAGTTGCAACTCTCACAAAGTCTTTTTTTTTAAGTTCTGAATACATGACTTACAGCCTGTGAAAAAACAGTTGTATGCAAAATTGTGTGTGTCTGTAAGCACATTTTAAAAGGGGCAAGTAGAGGCCGTTGATTAAATTCCCAAACCAGCACCCCTCTTTCTGCTGGGAAGAGCTCTGCCTCACCCCATGTGGCTCCGGAGCATGTGATCACACCCCACCCGCCTTGGCTGGGTCATAACACACACCTGGTGCTTGGCTGCAGCGACTGGTACAGGAGGAGGTAGGTGAGAGCCCTCTGTGAGATCTGGACACTGGGAGAAAGAAACCTTCCCTCCCTGGATTGGTGAGCTCACAGGACGAGCCTGGGGCTGCTTATGCAGAGAGCCAATAGGAGAAAGTCTCTGCAGAAGAGGCCAAGTTGAAAAAGAGGGAGAGACAAAGCCTTGGCAGCTTCTTGTGGGCCAGTTGTGCCTCTAACCACTTGTACATTTCCTTTTTTGGCATAATTAGATTTGTGTCTCCATCACTTACACTGACAGATACAGAGTCTTCCCCCTTCTCACTGCTCTGGTCCCAAGCTAGGTGAAGAATAACCTGTCTCAAGAGTTCCACTTCTGGAACAGTGGCTTGATGAGCCCCATGGACCTGTTTCCCAGCACAACAGCCATAACTGATGAAAACAATTAAAAGGAAAACCAACAATAACAACTTCAAGTCTCTGGAAATTGTCCTAAGGACATACAGTAAATGAACAAGTATCATTTATTCAAGAACAACCACTTAATCTTGGGGGGGGGACCAACTCAGTAAGAACAACCAGAGTCTATGGCACTCGAAGCATAAATTACTCCCTCTATCCACCCCCCCCAACTCCACCAGTTCAATCTAAGGGAAGCTCTACACTGGGTGGCTGTGCCCAAGAAGATGGGGCTCCCTCTGCCCTTGGCTCCCAATCAAGGGATACAGTCTTTCAGTGGGGATAGGCTAGCTGCCAGCATGCCTCATCCCTTCCAACTCTGAGTTGCAGGGGTAAAATTCCTGGTGAGTGTGGCTGAGAGGTCGGTGGCTCCCTTCCTCCACCCAGCTCTCACCCATCAGGCAGAGGATCCACCCCAGGTGCAACAAGGTTAGAATATTGTGGTCCTGTCACCTTTGCCACAACTTGTTTGAAGGAAAGCAGTTCCATGCTAGAAAAGGCAAGCCAAGAAGACCAAAGGCTCCTTCCCCTGCCCATAGCCCTGTGCAGTGGCTCAGAGATTTTTGCCTATGGAGAGTGGCAGTCCAGAACAGATTGCTCCAAAATTCTGCCCCCCAAAAACTGACTTTATTTGAAACAGGGTATGGACAATTTCAAGCCCAAGCATCCTCTTGAAAACAATAGAGATTTTCGTGGATGCATTTAGGAGAAGGCTGTTAGCTCTATGAGAGCAAGAGGCTAAACCTAGGCCTAGTTTACTAGAGAGAACCAGCTAGTTTACTAGAGAGAACCAAGAAAATACCCAGTTATGAGGACCCCTTTGAGGAGTAGAACAAATCTCAAAAACTGACCTTAAAAACTAGCCTACCCAAGATCAGCTGGAATGGACTATGTAGCAACTTATGCTCCAGGGCACTGCTGAAAATAATAGAGCCCTCAGCCATCAATTAGCGGAGCCTAAAAGCTGGGTGTGGGGCCAAATGAGGCAGACAGCTTAAGAGAGAGATCAGGGAGACACAAAGAGCCCCCATTAAAGCCACTGTTGTCCCAGGGTGACTGTGCACCTGCCCAGGTCTGTGTCTGCCCTCTGAGGACCAAGATGAGAGGCCCCACACTGCTGGGGACAGAATTCATGACAATAGTCAAGCCAGGCCAAGAAACAAATAAATAAGCAAACAAGCAAAGAACAAAATCAAGCCCCAGAGTAGGGAAGGGGAATCTCTATCCAGAGTTGCTACATTACCTAAAACGTACAGTTTCCAATAACAAGAAGTGAGAGAGGTAAAGAAAGAAGAAAGTGTAACCTATACATAGGGTGGGAGCAGGCAATATAAACTGCCATGAGGAAGACCAGATGTCAGATTTAACAAAGACTTCAAAAGAGTCATTTTAAATTCAATCAATGAATGACAGGAACTGATGTCTGAAGAAGTAAAGGAGCTATGATGACAGTGTCTCATCAAATAAAGAATGCCAATAAAGACATTAAAATTATATATATAAAAAAGAACAAAACGGAAATTCTGGAGTTGGAAAGTACAATAAGCAAGAGATCACAACAGTAGATTTACACTGGCAGAAGAAAGAATCTTCAAAACAGATCAATAGATAAGTATGTGATCTGAGGGACAGAGAGGAAGAGAATGAAAAAAAAAATGAACAGAGTGCAAGAGAAAGGAGGAACACCATTAAGGGCATGCATATATATACATAACAGAAGTACCAGAAGGAAAAGATAGAAAGGAGCGAAAGAAAATGAAGGGTGACTAAAACGTTCTAGAATTTGATGAAAAACATTAAGTCTTTGTATCCAGAATTGTGACAAACTCCAAGTAGGATAAACACAAGAGATCAACATCCAGAGACATCACAGCCAAAAACAATGAGAAATTTTGAAAGCAGCACCTGAAATGACCTGCCATATATAAGGGAACACCACTGGGACTCACAACTGACCTCTCATCAGAACTATTGGAAACCAGAAGGCAGTGTAATGGCATATTCAAAGTGCTGAGAGAAAAACATCTGTCGATCAAGAATCTTATACCTAACAAAACTATCTTTCAAAAATGAAGGTGAAATATAGGCAGTCCCAGACAAATAAAAACTGAGATAATTTGTTGTAAGCATTTCACAAGACATCCTAAAGGACATTCTTCAGGTTGAGAGCAAGTGACCCTAGATGTTAATTCAAATTCTCTCTCTCTCTCTCACATACACACACACACCACCACCACCACCACCACCACCAGTAAAATTAATTACATAATTATAAAAGAGCAAAATGCATGCCTCTTCTCCTTTCTTCCTTTAACTGACTTAAAAAGCAATTCTATAAAAGGCATATGTATATAATTGTATTGTTGGGCCTGTATCATATAAAAATGTAATACATTTGCCAGTAACAGCACAAAGCTGTGCTGGCACAAGGGAATGATACCAGATGGTAAAACCTGAATCCACAGGAAAAGGAAGAGAACAAGAAATGGTAAATAAGATAGTTAATATAACTGTAAATATATACTTGTTCTCCTTTCTTTTCTCAGTTTCTTCAAACATAAAGTTATATAAAATAATAATAACAACAACATGTTACTGGGTTTATATTATACATACATGTATGATACACAAAATTATAGCCCTTGAAAGATGTCCACGTCCTAATCCAGATCCTATGAATATGTAAGATTACATCATAAAGAGAAATTAAGGTTGCAAAGTATCAGATGATTTTATGATACCAAAATTATCCTAGGTTAGGCAGGTGGGCCCAATGTAATCCCAAGGATCCTTAAAAGTGGAAGAGCAGCAGAGAAAGAACAGAGAGAGAGAGAGTAGATTAGAAGTACTTGCCCTGATGTTACTGGCTTTGAAATTGGAAGAAAGGAACCATGAGCCAAGGGATGAAGGTGGCTTCCACAAGCTAGAAAGTACAAGTTAACAGATACTCTCCTAGAGCCTCCAGAAAAAACAAAGCCATGCCAATAGCTTGATTTTAGCCCAGTGAAAACCATTTCAGACCTCTGACTTTCATAACTGTAAGATGATAAAATTGTTTTATTTAAGCCACTAAATTTGTGGTAATGTGTCACAGCATCAGGAAAAAACCAAGGTAAGATGGGGGGGAGCAGTCAAGATGGTGGAGAAGTAGCAGGCTGAGACATCAGGTAGCAGGGGATCAGCTAGATAGCTTATCAAACCATTCCAAACACCTACAAATCCAACAGGAGATTGAAGAGAAGAAGAACAACAATTCTAGAAACAGAAAATTGATCACTTTCTGAAAGGTAGGACCATTGGAGAAGTGAATCCAAAGTCATGGGAAGATAGACCGCTGGGGGGAGGGGCCAGATCCCAGCAAGTGGCAGAACAACAGAGCACAAAATCAGGACTTTTAAAAGTCTGCTCCACTAAGGGATGTCGCTCCAGAGACTAAACCTGGGTGAAGCCCACGCAGGGACAACGTGGCCCCACATCCCGTGGGGTCACAGAAGGACGGGGGTGTCTGAGTGTCACAGAGCTCGCAGGTATTAGAGTGGGGAAGCTGGCTACAGAGATGGAGCGGAGGAGTGAGCTCTCAACTCGGGGTTACCTTGAACTGTGATCCGTGACACAGGACACTGCTCTGTGAGTGGGGCCCCCACAAGATCCAGGGAGACCCCCCAGAAGAGCTCAGGGATCTGCGGGGTTCAGAGACTCCAGGCAGAGCTGCGTGCCAGAGACAGAGATGCTTGGTCACAGGCTGGGTGAGCTCAGAGCACAGCCGGAGGCCAGGGAGACGGGAGTGATTGAGCGCTTTTCTCTGAAGGCGCACTGGGGAGTGGGGCCCTGAGCTCTTGGCTCCGCCAGGCCAGAGATTGGGAGGCCGCCATTTTCATTCCTGTCCTCTACAGAAAGCATTCGGGAAAAAAAAGCTCCTGAAAACAGACCAGATTACTTAGCCTGGCCCCGGGTAAGAGCAGTACAATTCCACCTGGGGGCAAAGACACTTGAGAATCACTACATCAGGCCCCTCCCCCAGAAGGTCAAGAAGAAATCTAGCCAAGCCCAAGTTCACTTACCAAGGAGAGCAGCGGAATTCCAGAGGAGGAGAAAGCAAAGCATGGAATTCATGGCTTTCTCCCCATGAATCTTTAGTCTTGCAAAGTTAATTTTTTTTAATTTAATTTTTTTTCTTCTGCTAAATTTTTTTTAACTTTTACCCTTTCCTCTTTTAATGTTTTTTAACTAGTTTATCTCAACAATACCTTTCATAAAAAAACATCTTTTTTGAACCTTCATTATTAGTCATATTTTATCCTTCATTGTATCTAACTTTATTTTTTGTATACACATAGGGTTTTTTCTTCTAAAAAATTTGGGGTACAACTTCTTTTTTTTTTTTTTTTACAACTTCTTCTAATAGATCAAAAATACACTCTAAATCTAGCACCAGGATGTTCTAGTCTCCAGCCTGAGAAAATTCTCTCCACTTTTTTTTTCTTTATTTTCCCAACCAACTTACCTTATCAACTCCTTTTTTAGAAATTAAAAAAATTTTTTTCATCTTTATACTCATATTCCATCCCTTCATTGTGTTTACCCTTATATATGTTTTTCATTGTTTAAAATTTTGGAATGTAGTTTCTTCTAAGAGATCAAAATACTCCCAGAATTAAGTGGGTGACCCTGTTCTAGTCACTGGTCTAATATATATATATATATATATATATGCATATATATATACATAAATATGCATATATATATATTTCTCTTTTTTATATTTTTTCTTTATTTGTTTTCTTTAATAAATTTTTTTCTGAACTTATTTTTACCCCTTTTCTCCCCCCGCCCCCACGATTTGGGGTCTCTTCTGATTTGGTTAAAGAACATTTTCCTGGGGTCTTTGCCACACTTTTAGTATTTTATTTCCTCCTTCATATATTCTTATCTGGACAAAATGACAAGGCGGAAAAACTTACCACAAAAAAAAAAAAAGAACAAGAGGCAGTACTGAAGGCTAGGGACCAAATCAATAAGGACATTGGCAATATGTCAGATCTGGAATTCAGGACGAGGATTCTCAAGGTTCTAGACGGGCTCAAAAAAGCCATGGAAGATATTAGAGAAACCCTGTCAGGAGAAATAAAAGCCCTTTCTGGAGAAATAAAAGAACTAAAATCTAACCAAGTTGAAATTTAAAAAGCTATTAATGAGGTGCAATAAAAATGGAGGCTCTTACTGCAAGGATAAATGAGGCAGAAGAAAGAATTAGTGATATAGAAGACCAAATGACAAAGAATAAAGAAGCT